>MNCI01027470.1:92431-105693 GCA_015680685.1 Gnetum montanum
TCCAGTCTCTGACATGGACAGCATCGGGCTTCCCCTAAGCAGCGTCACCCAATTCCCTATAGGAGGAAGTAGAACCACCCCTCCCCCCCAAAGGGCCTCGAGGAGCCTCAAACTCCCTATTGACAGGTGACCTCGGCGTGGCATGGACCTCATCCTCATCCCCCAAAATAGGTGCATCGCCCCTAGAAACCCCCTAACTTGACATCATTGCATCCCAAACAGGGGACACATGCATGTCCATCCGTGCAACTTTGCGGAGAGGTGAAGTGGCCTTTACTGGGTTGGCCTTTCCCCCAACCCTTGCCTTCTCCTTATTAGCAATAGGACAGTAGAAGAAGAGTTTTGAGTTGACCCATGCATCAGGTTCTAGGGCTGGCTCCGCACAAGATTCCAATTTCCCCCCTTCCGATTAATAGTCATCCAGCCCTCATTTGATTTCTTTAGATCCTGCGCCTTGTGGGTCACTTGACAAGTTGCAATGTCATGGTCAAATTTTCCACAAACCCCACAAGGAATCTACCCCCGAAAAACCCCACCAACACCTGTAGAAAAGTAGGTCTCCACATCTCCCATGGAATCCTAGACCCAGACTGGTGCCCAAGAAAATAGATCTGGGTCATGGTGTGCCCCCGGCCTTCACTGGGTTAACGCCAAACCCCTTGCCCCAAAAAACCAGGTCCCACTTGTTATAATCGGAAGCGATAGTTTCAATAAAACAATTAGTAAATCAGATCTGAAAACACACTAGAGAAGCTTTGGAGAAATTATTAGAACGCTATAGATCTGAATAAAACTTTAAAGGCAGAAAATATTGTGAATAAAACTTTAAAGGCAGAAAATATTGTGAATAAAACTTTAAAAGGCAGAAAATATTGTGTTGTAGCAGATCAAATAGACGCTGTAAATCACTGAAAAACTGTTGTAAACTCCAGCAAACATTTGCTGTAAAAGCAGAATGAAAACAACAAAAGAAACTAGCACTAGAACACAGAGATTTACGTGGTTCGGGCCCTTTTTACCCTATCTCCACAACAATGCTGATCTGCCTACTATTCTGCTCAAATCTGTTACTCCAACAGATCTCAGATCTCAGACTCTCGTCTCCAAGGTAAAACCTCAATACAATGCTTCCACATCAAAAACACACCCATAAAGGCTACCCCAAGCCTTCTATTTATAAGAAAACATTAGGACCAAATCCCAGTCCTAACACGTGGGATAAAACACATCCCCACATAAACATCACTTTACAAACTGACCCCTTTAATTTTTTTTCCATATCATTATTTAAAATGCAACATCCTTTTAAAAACATAAAAAGAAATACAACAAATAATACTAATGTATTTGTCTTCATTTTTCCAACACCACCCAAGAGAACACAGTCTCTATTTGAGACCATCAAGAAAACGAAAAGTAGAATCTGTTTGGGCAGAGGCTCCAGACCACCACTGAGCAGAAATTCCATTGCACTGCCACCTACTTCCGAACCACCTCGAGCTTAGGGCAAGCACCAGCTGAAAAATATAGTTTTGAGTTTAATTCTTCACCTTCTTGTCTTTTTTATAAGCCTTCACTTAATCCTTTCTTTGAGTCTTATATTTGGCTAACCCCTCAAATGAGGTTGCCCTCACTTATTTATAGTATCCTCAGGTCAGTGAAACTTGAATATGGACTTTTCCCTAATTTAACATTTAATTTTTATTTTTTAATGCTGTGTATGAATTGGGACTTGGCTGCAACCTGATGTCATAGTGTCAGAATCCAGGTGTGCTGCGACCTGCAATTGACTCACATTTGCACCCATCATAAATTCCTGAGACCAAGGACTTTTTAGTTTAAGTACACTACGAATTCCACCCCAGTTGCATCCGGCTATGATGATGCTGTGACGTGCATTGTGGTTGAAGATAGGTTCCCATGAAATCTCAAGAGAAAGGTAGTGTTAGTGTGACCTGGCTGTTAGGTTCCCATGAAATCTTGAGAGAATGACTTAGTTTGACCTGGGTGTGGCCCACACTTGAGTAGCATCAGCTTGTGGTTTGACTGCAATTGGCATCTAGCTTGCAGCTAGCTTTGCATTCAAAATATAATGGTAAAATGACCATATAGATCAAACTGTGACTGGATTGGAGCTCACACTCTGACTCAAATCTCATTGCAACCTGCATCAAGCCTGTAATTTGGAGTCCAATACAAATTATAAACAATTAACATTCTAAACTAACGAACAAAAACTCCCTAACACTCCTAGGGCAAACATGAAACATACAATTGTGTCAAGAAGGAGATGTTCCTGCACAATAAGCAACTGGATCTATCACAATAGTGAAGCCAGCAGTTACATGATCCTATAGATTTTTGAAAGATCAAATTCATCTTGGTAGCCCAATATTTGTAATACTCTCTGTCGAAGACATGAACTCTTTAAGTATACAGAACCAGCATTGCTCATATAGTTTTGGGTCGTGATGTTAGAAGCTTGTAAAACTAACTTTAGAGCTTTGATACCAATTGAAAGAACTAAGGTCTTTGGAAACCAAAATAACACAACTAATTTGGCAAAAGATAACAAGAATTAATACGATTGACCTCAAGGGATACAGTACAAGCATTGCTTAAATAGTTTTGGATGATGTTAGAAGCTTGTAAGCTAACCTAGAGCTCTGATACAAAGTGAAAGCACTAAGTCTTTGCAAACCAAATTAAAACAACTGACTTGACAAAATTGTGAATCGTCTCTCGTGCATTTCCTTCAAATCAGACAGGTATATATACTTTTTTTACATCTTACATGGGGAGCAGAAAATCAAGGGATTCCAATCACTTAGAATCCTTAAAGATTAACGAAGTTGGAAAGTCCTAAAGGATTTAAAGTCATTCGTAAGGATTATGAGATTTGGATATTATAATCTAGCTGTCAATTGAATGTTGATGGTGGTATTGATGATCTTCTAGACATGATGGCTGAGGAAATTAGTTGTTACAGTTTAAGATGACATGTAGTTGTAATAGTTGGTAAGTAGGGGTTGATTTCTTGGAGGAAATCCTTTAAAGAGTGTGATAATGTTACGGCATATTTTAACTAATTTACGTTAAGTTTCATACCAGTCATGTCCTCGTGTCTTATGCATTGCGGTGTTCTCTGGTTGGAATTGTAATGTCAGTGTTTAAAGAGTCGGTAAAATAATTGGATTAGAAGAGAACCGCGATAGTCACAAGTTGGGAGAAAAGTGCCGAATAAGTCAGATTAAATTCATAAAAACATAAATTTATATAAAAAATAAAAAATGAGTCGCAGATGACTCAACTTGGGTCTGCACAATGGTGATGTGGCAACTTATTGTTGATTTGGTGATTAATTGCTGGTTCAGAAAAGATTGGTTAATTTTAATTTGTGGCATCCTTGTGTTAATAATAATCATAATCATCCTAGCCTTATCCCAACTACATGGAGTTGGCTATATGAGTTCTTTTACATCACTCCCTTCTATTAAGAGCCAAATAAGGTCCTCCCGGTTTATGGGAAGAAGGTCCTTTTCATGTAAATACGTGATTATTTGATATGAATAAAATGCTTGATCTTATTTCTGAAAAAAAAAAGCCAAATAAGCATTAATACCTAAATCTTGTAACCAAACCAAGTATGTTTTAGACTTTGTTGATGTCCTTGTGTTGATGTTATGGTGATCTTCAAGTTTTTAATGTTTGTTAAATGGTTGAATGCAGGTTTCATTTGTTTTTTATTTTAATTAACAAAGATTAGGTTTTGAGGAGATGTGCAACCCTAACCCTGCCCGGTTGCCTGGAAGTAACCTATTCCATTGTTCAATACCTTGTCTTCTCTTGTCTACGACATAAGCATTCCAGAGTTTATAATCAAGGAGCGAGAGTGAATTGGGGATTTTGTTGTAGGGGTTCAAGGAAAGTGTTATTTGTTGTAAGAGGAAATTTGTCTTTCTTCCGTTTCTTTTATTGCCCAGTTAAAATTGTTTCTTTGCGGCTGTGCCAGTTTGTTTTAATTTCAAATATATGCTCTGCAAGGCTGCATTTTCTATGACATTTTTTCCATTCAACCATTGTTATTAGTCTCTTTTCTAATTTTTCTCCTATTATTTTTTAAGAAAAGGGTTCGGAATAGTATTAAAAATACAGTAAGAAAGTACACCAGAAGAAGAAGGGGGAGAGGGGCCCCCCAAATCTTAGAAAACAGACAAAAATGGCGTCTGAAACCCCCTGAAGAAAACAAACAAGTTCAGAATGAATAAGAAAACATATGATATGGGGAGCAAACAGTAGTCAGGTGCCTCAGGTGGCCCCCAGCAGGTTCCCATAATTCCCCACAAAACCTGACACTCTAGTACAAAGCCCTTTGATGAACCTATAATAATGACAGCTCATTTAGGGAAGGGAAGCGACTTACAACGACAAATGGGTTTGTCTTGATCGTGAACCCTGTCAACTATGACAAAGTCGGCAACTTCTTGAAATGTCTAAAAACGTTATTCACTTGCTTTTTTCTTCTGTTCTTTGAAACCCTGGGCTTTATCAGGATGGAGGGCCAGAGAGGTATGCCTATTGTAGGATTGCAACTTGGACCAAGGTGTCCTCCTGTGACTCCCCAGAACAATATAGGTACATATGTCAGCATGAAACCAGTGCTTGGCATTATCTTCAAGGTGCTGCAAGAACACTATTCTGATTTGTTCTTCCTTCTGGGCTTCTTGTATTCACTGGAGCCATTCCTGTTTTGCCGCCCGTTTGGCTCTGGCCTCCTCAGCCGCACGTTGTCATGCCTCCTCTGCCGTACACTTAGCCTGAAGCCTTTGCTCTTCAGCTTGTGGGCTTCCCACGTCAGGCGGATCTCCAGTTTTTTGGTGGCCATAGCGATTTCAATTGCAATACGGTTTTCAACATCCCTCCCAAGTCTGGCTTCAGCTTCTTTGATGACATCGTTGGGCTTGATTTGGAACTCTTGTTCCATTTCTCTCTGCTACTGTTGAACTAGAACCTCACTATCCACCGCCTTGGCTGGTGAGGTTGCTGACGACAAGGAGGGGATATCAGAGTGGCGCTGGTGTTGCTGTTGGTTAAAGTGCCCAAATCTGGCCGCAATGGGTAACTGGAACTGATGAACTGGGGCAGGTTGGGGGCGTTGAACCACCCTCCACAGTGCCAAGATGAGTCTGGAATGCTTATTGGGTTGCCTGTGGGAGAGAATTGCAAGGGAGAATTTTGGAAGGTTAACCTGATGTCATAGTTGCAGACAAGACAGGAAGGCGAAATGAAGACCTTGAAGCTTCTAAGCGTTTCAGGACTGAACAAAGTGCCGGTCAACAAGTTCTGCTGCTTGCTGCCAAAGCGTGAATGTTTCTGTGTTTAGTTTATGTATTTGTTTTTAATGGTTACCATATGGTTGGTCATAAGTTTTTTGGCAGTTGTGATATGGTTAAAGTTGTGGGGGACTCGTGTTTGCTGATGAAGCAAGTCAGTTGATCAGAACACTACAAATAATTGACATGAGTTAGTAGTCAATCAATAATTTACAGATCACCAATTGAAGGTAGTGGGTTGAAGCGTTGTGTCACCAATTGTGAGGCAGTGCAAAATAGCATGCATCGATGAAGTAAACGATGGGGGTACAGGGCACCCATGTGGGGGATCTGGGTGACAAGTCAGGCACCAATGATTATAGAATCCAGATTGTGGTTGTTGATAGAGAATTGTGTCATTTGGAGCATTTGACGGTGTTGTCGTTGTTGGTCAATCTCCTATCAGTTGTTTCTGTGGTTGAATGCACATAACTAAGTCTAGTTGCGGTAGCCCTAAGAGAATGTTACAATTCAATCTGATGTTTTTAATCCATCATATCTGCTAGCACATCTCCAGAACCCTATAGTTGGGAAAGGATTCATGGCTCATTCCTTGTATTTTTTTGTAATCAGATCTCATTTAGGGAGGAGCAGCCTCGTTTGGGAGGGAAGATGTTTACTATCGATAGATTTGATAGGATCTAGACATTGTTGGGTGTTGAGCATTCAAACTGGTGCCGCAGTAAGTTAGGTCTGCTTAATGAAACTTTGCGTTGGTGTCTAGTTGTTAACTTTGTTATATGCTTAAATAGAGCTATAACAAAGAGATGTTTATTGTTTGGATACTGATGTACCAGTTATTGTGTCTGTTTTGCACCAATTATTGTTTCTGGTCTTGCACACATTACTATTTTTGTTTGACACAGCTTCTTATTTATACTTTTGAATAGGTTACTGTTTTTTCTTTTGAACAAGTTATTGTTTCTGTCTGACGTTTCTGTTCTATTTCACACAGGTTACTGTTTCTGCTTTTGAACATATTATTATTTTTGTCTGATGTTACTGTTCTGTTTCACACACAAATGTTTCTACTTTTGCACAAATTACTGTTTCTGTTCTTACACAGGCTACTGATTCCGTTCTCACATGGATTGCTGAGTTTCAAAGTTTTTTCGTTCACACAAATGCTGTTTGTTTCTGGTAGAGATTAATGATCATCGATAGGCTTGAATCACCATTGTCCCCAAGTTTTGTTACTGATAGTATGGTTGGGTTTTCTGATGCGAATTGGAATGAATTATTTCCTTCACATTCCAAGAAATTGGGATGTGATAGCAATAGTAGGTTGTGTGCCATTTGATCAATCTTTCCTGATGAAGAAAAAAAAAAGGTCTGGAGTGTTCTGATATTTGAGGATAAAAATTGACTTCTTTGGAGCAATGTCGAACTGATACATTGAAGAATGCCAAAATCATATAGCTCATGTAATTCTCCATCCACCTAAAGAAGATACTAGCTGATGCTGTGGTTTCAATTGATGTGGATGCATACTCGTTTGATCATCGTTGCTTTATTAAGAAAGTGAAGATGTTTCTTATTTTAAAACGACAATTACAATCTCAAGAGATTATTTATTCCATTGAAAATTGATAAATTAGTTAAAATTGAACGAATTGGTTCACTGAATCTTCTAGAAAGAAAAAACTAGTTTTTATTACTTTGTAAAGATTACAAAGAAGTCTATACAATTTTCTATTTCTGAACATTCCTTTCTGATTATCACATGCATCAGAGCGTGTTAATTGGTAATTCTATTCATTCATATACCTTCAAAGGCTTAAAATCACAAGCATTTCTGCGGACAAGAAGGTCTATGAAATTTATTAAATTTTAAAGTGTATTATCTGACATATTTGCAATTTGGATTGCTTATGAACTTTTAATGCTACATAAGAATGATGCAGTTTGTGCTGTGGAACATCCATGATTTGAGAAAAATATTCTCAAAATAATAGTGCCTCTTACAGCTTTCTACTGAATTTATATAGCTATGATGTATGATATGCACTGGTTGTACTTTTTTTATTCAAATTCATAATTTACTGTGTATTACGATAGGTACGGATTTCACGTTCCATTGTCATCATAACGTGTTAGGGTCTGTTTTGGTTAAATTTGCATGTTTAGCCATTTTCTATGAACAGTTTCCCATCCATTTTCTAGATGAAAGCTTAGAACTTCTTTTCAATACACGATCTTATATCCATGAATCTTACAAAGCAAATTATGTAGTCATTTTCTAGCTCCCTCTGATGAGAAGGGAGAGCATCATGCCATGTCTCTACCATATTTCTTACATTTTATTGTCAAACTTCTTCTCATTAGCTGTGTTGAATTAGTGCAACCGGTATGCTGTGTCTTCTTAATGTTGTGAATTCAACTCTTATCATAATCTCTTGACCTTATTAATGTTAGGCACAAATTATACTAGAGGACTTTTCCATGTTCTAGATGGTAATCTTCATACCCCATTGAGATTTGTTTCTGGATAAATTTAATGAAAAAGGAGATTGTATTATTCTAACTGATAGAAATCAACCTTATTCTGGTACTGGCTCCATATTGCTTGTGGCATGCCCACGTTTATATACCTCAACAATATCAGAATAGTGGGTCATCTCTTCAAATGAATAACATTTACGGTAATAAATTTTCTATTTTCCTGTTGGAATTAAAAATAACAGGCACACACCGGGGCCCAATGCTTTCATGACATGAATATAACATGTTTGGTAGACACATGTTGCAAGAAAACTTGGTGCTTAATAGCACATTTGTTCTTATCTACATGAAAGGTCTTACAAGTTTTCTTGCTTCTGTTGTCAGGCATAACGAGGAGCTTATTAGGTACACCCAAGAGTTCAAGGATATCCTTTGTTGCCACCTGTATATATGGTTAAATCTTTAGGTGTTCTAGGAGATTGTGATGGCTGCTCTCTCTTGCATCAAGCATTTTCTAACTGTCTTAATCTACTCTGTGGGTGATATCTTGAGAAGCAAAGCTTCGTATTTGGTGAACATGGGATCGTAAAATTGATGTATTTATGTGCTTTATCCGGGCTGTATTAATTACTGAGTTTATGCATTCTTTTTAAGAAAACAAGTTTTATATCTGATTTTTCATCTATAATTCAGGTTTCTTTTTTCAAAAAGTTATACAGGATATGGCTTTTTTTAAACTAATAATTTTTATGGTTATGCAGTAATGTTGTCCCCAAGTGCATCCCAGAAAAATCTTCTGCAGGCCTTGGAAATGAGCTGGCTAACACCCAGACAGCGTTTGCAAAAGAATGCTCAAATGATACATATGAAAATGCTTCAGGCAATTCAGTCCAACCTCTGGTGCCATACAGCGCAAGATTTTATGATAAATTTGAACAGCCTGAGTGCCCTTCCACTGGAGGAAGAAATACAATTCCAATATTGTTTACCGGTCATATGTCAAATGATAGTTCATCATCAAAAGAGCCTGCAAACCATATGCCTAATTTATCACAACTTGTTTACATCCTGGAACATGGAAATGCTAAGGCTCGCACTGTCTGGCCCTTACAAGATAGCAGCGAAGTTGACATTCATTCAAAGATGTGCAGCGAAGTTGATATTCATTCAAAGATGTATCAAAATATTAATTATAGAGAGATTGATTCTCAAAAATCCAATATGGGGGATTTGAGTGTTGAGTTTGAGGACCACCTGGTTACGAAATTGATGCATGCAGCTGAAAATGAGACTTCAACATTGTCTTCTGATTGTAACTCAGAGTCATTTGGCTCAAACCCTTGGGATGGGGCCATTGAAGGTGAAACTATATCACCTTCTTCTGTCCTCCATACTCCACAAATGTGTAAACAGCAATTACAAGAAATTAAAACACTTAAAAGAAATTCCAACATTCATTTTCAAGACAATCATATAGCCGTGAATGATGTTAAAAATGAAGATGAACCTGCAGTTGATCAAAAGTGTACAAGCCATGGAAATAGGGATGATGCATTGGAAGATGCTCCATTTCCACTTTGTGAAGAAGGTATGCTTGTGTTTTTTCACGTCTTTTGTGCGACTCCTATTGAAGTGAATATGACATGTATTTTTCCTCTATTTTTTCACAGATTGAGCGCGACTGCTTGTGCCTTTGTTCTTGCTTTCTGCTTTCGCTATAGTCATTCAAGCTTTGGATTTATTGGATTATGTGATTGAAGCATAAAAATGCGTGATTCCATAGTGGTAAACAATATAGCCAGCATTACTGCCCTCAGATTTTGTGTTCGAAGTGATATATGATACTTGTCTGAGAGTGATCTCAGCTAACTTACCTTCGACATGAAGTGAGAGGCCATTCACAATAATTATTTTTTGGGGCATTTATTCAAATTCAGCATTGCTTTCTCTGACGGTGACATTGGGAATTCTTGGGAAACTCGACTTTGTTATTGATTTTGCTATTTAATTACTTGCTGATGCTGATGAACACACATAGAAAGGAGAATGCCATGCTCTGATGCGTTGCATTAGTTCAGCAAAGTAGATAACTATAAATGTTCATACTTTGTGACTTCATTGATACTACTGCAACGCAGTGCCTGTGGATAAATTGATGTATTTCCCATTGAAATCCTTCGGGCACTGCATTCGTTATGAAAGTCATTTATGTAGGGGAATTGCTAGTACCAAAATGTGATGCAAGAAGCTTTTCCTTCCAGAAAAAATAAAAGTTGCTTCTTTTGCCTTTCTAATTAATGAAAGGCCAAACCAATTTTCTGATATTGCAGACCAGCAGCTTCAATTAATCCATGTTCTTGATTTTGATGTCCACATTGTGATTCCTGATTCTTGTGTTTGGAGCAGGGTCACGCCTATTTAAGTTAACTGACGAAACATTGAGCGTGTAACGAGGGATGAAAGGGCATTATATGCACATTATAGAAGAATGCTGTCTCATTCGACTTTCAAAAATGAAATAGTTAATGGATATTGAAAGATAAAAATGTTAAGAGTGTTACTTTTTATGAAGCCTTGATATATTTATGTTGCAATTATTAATACCAATTCTAATTCACGTCAGACGAGGGGGATGGGTGAGTTTTTCAAAAAAAAATTTAAGCCTTTCTTATTAAATACACTCTGGATTTTGGCAGCACTGAAAATGATAGGTAGTTTTGGGGCAAGTGCCATGGTGGATGCTTGTTGGCTCAGTGGTAGAGCTTCCATGTGTTGTTTTGGGAGGCTTGTAAGTATGATTTCCACCGCTCACGTCAACGGTCAATTCTTTTTTTCAATTTAAAATATTGTTGGCAGTATTGACGTAAATTGGAAGGTTTTGTGTTTTTTCTTTTTATAAATTTCGGACTAATATGAATTCAGGGTTAAGGATAGTAAGGGCCCACCTTAAGTCGATAGTCAAGCTGAAAAGTTCTCAAGCGGACGGATGGGTGATGCAAATGGACTGAAGTTTCTTGATGTTTATTAAGAAATACATCACGTATCTTAACGGAACTTTCATAATAAAGAGTTCATTCTAGTGTGGCGTGGCTGTTGAAAAGAGATTCTGTTAAACCAATTTTTTTAAAACTTGAATACATTACTATTTTTAGTTTGAAGTCGGTGAAATGTTTCAGTGTGATTTATTCTTAATATAGTCTATCTTTTCCATAAGAATTTTAGAATCTTGTGCTCTAACCTTTTGGGTTTATAGATTCTATTTAATGGTTGAATGATGTTGTTAGGTTTATCACATTCTAGCAAATGGTTTGTTACGAAGTTTAGATTACTTTCCATTGATACAAAACACAAAAATTGATATCATAATGGAAATTTTCTTACATTATCATGATGGTTTCTTACAATCGTCATTGCCATTTGTGGCTAAACGTTTCGATGCCATTTGTGGCTAAACGTTTCGATTGCCATTTGTGGCTAAACGTTTCGATGCCATTTATGGTTAGATGTTTCGATGCAAAGCACTTTTCATGGCCTTAAATGGATTAATGGGTCAAAATTTCTACCTTATAAGTTGCATGTCTCCTTTCGCCTTTTGCATGATTCATCAAGTCTCATTCAAGGATGTAACAAGTCTTGGCACAAACAAGTGTCGGAACAATTTGGGATTTCCCTTTTCCAACGTATTTGGAAACTACCGACTCTCCCTAAAATTAAGCAGATCCTCTAGTGTCTCTTCCACCAAGGTTTACCTATTAGCAAACGTCTTGAATCTCTTGAGATTCACAATCCTAATTGCCCTCTATGTGGTGGTAAAGAGGACTTTGTTCATGTGTTTTAACATTGCCCCTTCACCTAACATGTGTGGACATGGGCTTCCAAAGTAATTTTATTGTGCAAGCTATCTCAAGATGATGATATATTTGGCCTTTTGGCCACCAATTTTGCTAATTTTAAATTTTTGTGGAAAGTTATTAGACCTATTATTCTATATTATATTTGGAAGCATAGATGTAATGTTATCTTTCAAAGGATTGATTATTTTAATAAATGTCATCTAACAATGATGGAGAAATTGGAGATCTTTTGCCTCATTCATTTCTAACTCAAATCTCAAGTATCAAAGTTCAAAATGGATATTCATAAGTTGATTCATCTCCTGCAACCTTGGGAAAGACCTATGCATTCAAGCAACCCTCTTCAACAAGAATCTTTGCATAGAAGCTTCCTTTCTTAAATTTGAGTGGAGTCACCATATGGGAGTCTCTCTATCTTTTATCGAGCGCTATCTGCCTTGTCCAATAGCGCTCATCCAAATTTTTACTACTCTCTCTTGGTCAACTGGTTTTGGTAGATGGTAGTTCCCCAAACTGGGTTTCTTCTTTTGGCGAACGATTATTTATGAGGACGTTACCCAAAGTTTCATCCCTAGTAATCTAAATTTTCCATATTTTTTGTCTCCGCAACTTAATGAGGTTTATGTATTTGATACTCTTTTACAATTAATAAAACACCACCCCCCCACCCCCACCCCACCAAATACAATATTCTTTGAAACAACATAATTGTAACACCTTGCCTAGAGCACCTAGGCTAAGATGGTGCTACATTGAGGATCAAATAGCAATTGGAGATACATCACAATATACGAACATACGATCCAAATATAGCATCCACATCCTCGCTATTAGATAAATATCA
Source organism: Gnetum montanum (assembly GCA_015680685.1). Taxonomy (NCBI): domain Eukaryota; kingdom Viridiplantae; phylum Streptophyta; class Gnetopsida; order Gnetales; family Gnetaceae; genus Gnetum; species Gnetum montanum. The sequence goes on from MNCI01027470.1 coordinate 104,944, forward strand.
CAAATAAGTCCTAATACACATCCTAGCTCAATGACCGCCCATACCAAAACCATGGGGAAATAATCATCTCATATACTATCATGTACAAAAACATACAAATATATACTAGAAAAAGCATAGCCCTATCCTTCCCATCAATTTTAACACTCTCTTGCACCTTTGGCTCCATCACTTTCATAAAAAATAGTCAGGAAAAACTAAGTAGAAGGTCTTTACACTTCCCCTACTAGATGAATGATAAATATTGCATTGGAGGAGAAGACTAGGGAATGAGAACATCCTACATCAAAGGTTAGTCTTGCATACATACCAAGCATCTCATGCATACATATTATCACATTATCGTATCTCATAAAATCTATAGCATAAGCATATAGCAACTAGTGTCCTTTACTACAAGCACATACTCATCTAGCAACATGTGCCTATAATATAAATAAGCACTCGATGGGAGCGACAACTAGTGCACCAACAAAACCACAACTTATGTGGTGACCTATGTCCAAGGTTTATCATATGAGTATCACACATTATCTAGTGTTCCAATCCCACACATTTATAAGTCACACTAATGAATATTAACACATTATCTAGTAGTGATTTGGTACTAAGCCTGAAATCCTACTACTTCATACCAACATATTTTATACACAAACATTGATGAGACGCGATATGCACAAGCCGCGATATCGCGTACGCGATATCGTGGTCCGCCGCCAAATCTATAAATAAGAGGCGGCACTCCCCTCA
>MNCI01027470.1:106294-294667 GCA_015680685.1 Gnetum montanum
AAGGAATCGGCTGCTTGTCACACTTAGGCTAATTAGGTGCCTCAGTACGACCGCTTCGAGCACGTGCGTTACGTGTGGTAATCCCAGTAACGATTAGCGTTTGGTAGCCACAGTTGCACAGTTCAGGGTGTGTACGGCAAGTGGGAACGGATGCTGACGCTATGTTGTAATTAGATTTAGTTTTAGTCTCTCAACCCTTCACCCCCTTAGCATAGGAGATAAACCAGAAAAGACCAAAAAAAATCATATACCTCGGACTTACTTAACCATACACCGTGACAACAACAAGTAAGTCTGGGAAGACAACAATTAATTAACCCCAAGTGTTCCTTGCGGCGTTTAGGCATTTAGTCTGCGGAGTTCGACCGGCTTGCGCGTGCTACGCTCATTTCGTATGGTTGAGTGTAGGGGTACCTCGCCACTCATCAAACATAGAGGAGAGGAATGACAAGCATTGCACTAGAGGGAAGGAGTGGGGAAAGAGAGCACCTTGCACCAAGGGTTAGTCCTACATGTGTACCAAGCATCTCATGCATACATATCATCGCATCATCATATCTCATACACTCGATAACATAAGCATACAATAACTAGTGCTCTTTACTACAAGCACATACTCATTCAGTGGTGTGTGCCCATAATAGAAACAAGAACTTGATGGAAGTGACAACTAGTGCACTTTAAAGAACCACAACTCATGTGGTAACCTATGCCCTCGCTTTATCATATGGGTATCACATAGTATCTAGTGCCCCAAGCCAACACATACATAAGCCACACTAATGAACATCAACACAAAAGCTAGTAGTGATTGGTTACTCAGTCTTAAATCCTACTGCTCCATACCAACACATTTCATACATAAACATAAAGCTTGATACACTTCCTTCATCGCCAAGGCCATACTAATACATACCAATCATATACAAATCTATATGGCAACTAGCATATTTACATTGAGTGCAGCATGTATAATAGTGGTTATGAGTGCTCCTAATCAAATGCTTGTAGGTCCTGTATTATACTTATCAGTGCTAGAGCTTGTCAAATTATAGCTTGCAACCACTAGCCTTCTAGAGGTTTGGCTATAGGGTTGAATACATCAATGCCATGTATTAGTTGTAGGGACAATCACACTTACACTTTTTGACTCTCAGGATGAGACATAAGACAAAAACCTTACTAATCCATCACAATGAGACAATAGGATGAAGTGGTAAGCATTCCTAAAGAGTGTTGGCTAATAATACCCTGCCATCAGGATCTTAATGGCCATGCATCTCCCAAAATATTGGCCCCAGAAGGACCTTCATGAGCATCTTGATGTGCAATTAGCCAGCATCAGCAACACACCAATGAACTAGGCCATCAATGCACACCTTGTAAAGGTGTCTATTAATCTTTATGAAGCATTCGTCTTGATGAAGAAATTATTATTTTTTCCTATCGTCCAACTCCTATGGCATCTCCTCAGTGAGAAAATAAGTGAGGATGCCATCATACCATGTAGGTTCATTGGGCACTTGTTCATTTATTGCACTAGCAAAGAGGAGTTCAGACCTTAAACTGGCATCCCATGGCCCGCCATGGCCTTAAACTGGCCAACACATCCCTTGCCTTTAAAATCACATTTACATACTTAGGCAAAATTTTTATTGCATTGTTTTCTTTAACTATCCATATTACTCTCATTAAGATAGGTGTGGCTTGACATTTTTCTTGTTGTTTTTGCAGGATTATTGCAAGATCTTTCAACATGACTACGTATGAGCATCTTCACTCACCTCTAGTCCTAACTAGGCCCCATGGTGATCTCATGTGATGCACTGACCTTCAATGCCTAGACCTTGAGCCCATAGTCTATGATGAATACATAACATCTATAGAGGCACAGCTAAACTGGCTAGACCATCTAGTTAGGGCTCTAGATCTAGAGGTAGGTGACATCACTAAGGATCCCATTGTTGAAGTCCCTTTAGAAACACCTAGTGGCAAGGTGAAAACATTGAAACTTAGTTTTTTGTTAAAGCCTCAACATGTCCAAAACATTGCAAAAGTACTCAACAATAACATCAAGGCATTTGCATGGTCTTACGAAGACATGCTAGGCCTAGATCCTCACGTAGTACAACACAACATAATTCTCAATCCCAACATCAAACCAGTCAAGTAAAAAGCTTGCAAGGTTAGGCTTGAGGTGGCATTGGCAATCTATGATGAAATCACCAAGCTCTACAAAGCTAGTTTCATCTAGGCTGTTGACTACGTAGACTAGGTCTCCAACATTGTGGTTGTACCCAAGAAAAATGGAAGTATATGCATCTACATAGAATTCTAGGACATGAATAAGGCAACCATTAAAGATGACTTTCTGTTGCCTGGTATTGACCAATTGATCGATACTATGGCTAGTCATGCCTTGTTGTCCTTCATGGATGGGTTCTTAGGTTACAACTATATTTAGATCAACCCAGAGCACTAGCTCAGTACTATGTTTATGACCCTTTGGGGTACATTTTGCTACATAATGATGTCCTTTGGGCTTAAGAACGCATGAGTGACTTATCAACGAGCCATGACGTACATTTTTAGCAATTACCTGTTAGGTCTACTCAATGATTATGTTGATGATATAATGGTTAAGTCCAAGGCATCACACAATCATGCAAATGACTTAGACCTTGTGCTCAAACATTGCTTGAAGCATGAGCTTAGGTTAAATCCTAGGAAATGTATCTTTGGTGTCAAAACAGGTTGCATGCTAGGTTTCATAGTATCCAAAGTAGGCATACGCATAGACCCCGATAAGGTTAAGGCCATTATCAACTTAGCATCACTGACTAACCTTAAGGAGCTATGAGGGTTACAAGGTAGATTGCAATTCATACATTAGTTCATGCATGGTTGACTAACAAGTTGCAACCAATGCAACACTTGCTTAAAAAGGAAGTCCATTTTGAGTGGACAGCTCATTGACAATCTTAAAAAGGAGCTGGCTCAACTTCCAACAGTCTACCCTCCACAAGGAGATAAACCATTCTACATCTACCTTGCTACCTCTAATGTGTCCATCACTTCTCTGCTTTGTCAAAAGTGAGACAATGGCATAGAGGTCCCAGTATACTACCTAAGCCATGCATTGATTGCCTATGAAGCAAAGTATAACGATGTGAAGAACTTCCTTGCCTTAGTCTTTGCACTCAAGAAGTAGAGGCATTATCTTTTCCACAGCCAAGTCAACATCATCTGCAAAAGTAAAATGTACTACGAGCAATTACAACGAATATTTACAAGAACAGTTGCATAGCATGTTGGAAAGCAATAACCACAAAGTTTGACCTACATTACATTGCACAAACATCAACCAAAGGTCAAGTAATAGCCGCACAACTTACAACTTCCCCAATTGATGATCAAGTAATGATAGATCTGGAATTTCTAGATGAGCATGTCACTAGCATAAGCCAAGTGCCTAACAACTTCAAGGCACTCTTACACTTTGATGATGCTTCAACCTCTCAAGGGGGTAGTGTCATTGCTATAATCACGTTCCCCTCCAAGGAGGTCTGACCCTTCATGTATTACTTTGCATTTCCATGTACTAACAATGTGGCAAAGTATAAGGGTCTCCTCCAGGGTATCCTAGCAGCTCTTGACCTAGGAATACAAAACGTAGCGATCCAAGGTGACTCACAACTGGTAGTCAACTAAGTCACAGAGGCTTACACTTATAAAGCTTAACACTTGCAACCTTAATTTGACCTGGCAAAGTACTTTCTCAAGCAATTTGCAACTGCTAATGTTCAACATATCCCCTGTAACAAAAATGCCATTACCAATGTATTAGCGACATTAGCCATAAGCATTGCACATGACATGTTTCACGCCTTGTCCACCTTAGTGGCAAATTATACTGCGCCTATCACACAAACAACGAACATTGCATCTATAGCCATAGTAAGCATGACCCACACAGTAGAGTGGTACAATGACATTAAGGTGTACCTTCTACAAGGTGAACCTCTACAACATCTACCCACTACTCAAAAGGATGCAATGCGAAAATGATCATAGTAGTACATCATCGTGGATGATAGCACACTATGTCGCAGATGCTACGATGCTGTGCTGTTGACCTGCTTTAACGATAGCGAAGTGCAAACGATCATTGAACAAGTCCACGAGGGACTCTGTAGAGGTCACATAGCACCTAGGGAAATGGTCACAAAGATCAGACGCTTAGGCTACTATTGGCCTTACATGGAGCACGATTACATCTCTAAGGCCAAGACATGTAACATGTGTCAATGGCATGGCAACTTAATGCATGTGCCACCAACTAAACTACATACATTACAGATCACATGGCCATTCCAACGTTGGGAGTTGGACATCATAGGGCCTATAGTGCCTATGTCCTCCATAGGGCATAGCTTCATTATAACTGCAACTGAGTATTTTACGAAGTGGGTTGATGCTATTTCCCTTAGAAAAATGACCTCACAACAGGTTTGCAAATTCATACTTGACAACATAGTGACCTATTTTGGTTTATCCATGATCATTGTCATCAACAATGGGCCACAGTTTAGTAATGTTGAGACCAAAGCCTTTTGCAAGCACTTCAAGATCAAACATTCCTTTTCATCGTCCTACTATCCACAAGCAAATGGCCAAGCAAAGGCCACAAACAAGGTCTTCGTCAATCTTCTGAAGAAGATGCTTAGCAGCAGCAAGTGATGATGGCACGAGAAACTGATCTACACACTTTGGGCCTACTGTGTGACATGAAGAATTGCAATAGGTAAGACATCATATAGTTTGGTTTATGGGTCTAAAGCCATCTTGCCTCTCAAATTGCAAGTTTCATTGCTCCATCTAATCCTCTCAAGCTTCATCAATGAGGCTCAAAATGATGAGTTGAGAACCATGAACCTCGACTCCATAGAGGAGGAGTGCATGTTGACACTTGATCGTATCAAGTGATACCAACAAATGCAATGGCAAAAACATCATCACAATCAACATCAATGCCTAATCAAGAAGGGGGACTTAGTCCTCAAGGCTGTTCACAAACCCACAGAAAAATTCTCAATCAACTAGGAAGGGCCTTTCATGTTCGTCAAGGCTTATGATAATGGGGAATTCAAGCTTGCTGACCACAACAGTAATGAATTTGCCAATCCAGTGAACCATTCGTATCTAAAGCCGTACTACGCATAGCATGCAACACCATATCAATGATAAAGAAAAGGTAAGCCATAGTCTGCTATGACTATAAATTGGCACAACGAGCCCACTACGGCTATAAATTGGCATAGCATGTTCGCTACGACATTAAACTGGCATCCACATCCATAGTCTACTATGATTATAAACTAGCACAACAAGTCTGCTATGACTATAAATTGGCACATCCACTATATCTATAAACTAGGACAGATAGTATACTATGACTATAAACTAGCACAGGTAGTCTGCTATGACTATAAATTGGTACAACAAATCCACCATGACTATAAACTGGCATAGACTGTCTACCATGACACTAAACTAGCACAACTCGTCCTTGGGTCATGATGTTAAACTAACATAGCAGCACGTATGCTATGACGTTAAACAAGCATGCAATAATCTACTAGGATTATAAACTAGCAAGCCATGGTCTACCAAGATAAACTAGACCCATGGTCTACTAGGACCCTAAACTAGCACAACATACAATCTACCAAGACCTTAAATTGGGTTTATAGTTCAACACACATAGCTTTGTGGTAAAGCAAGTGATAATACTTCTAACTTCATGCCATCTACCCACATCTTGTGGACGGGGAGGCAACACTACAATTCTAGAGTGAATTTCCTATCATCAAAAGAGGCCTCTGGAGTAATTTGTAGTGTTACCGTCCCTTGGAATCTTGTTGACTTTCAAAGATGTTCTTGGAAATTTTGTTGACCTTCTAGAGCTCCTACCAAAGTCCTCTGGAGCTCTTGCCATGGTTGCCAATGCTATTAGCTCAAGGCCACACCTCTAGCATTACTAGCCTTAGGCATTTCATTTTTGCTTGGAGCTCTCATCGTCAACGCAACCCTTTGGAACAATGGTAGCATTATGACCTCCATATCCTCGTCGAATCTTTCAAGCTCTTGCCATTGCTCGAGCACTCGCCACCAATGTGGTCGTTGGAGCTTTTGTAGCGTTCTTGCTCTAACACCTACACTAGTTTTCTTTCATTGGTTGTTTAAGCTCTTGCAACTAGTCCAACTATTGTAGTACTTGTAGCACCCTCACATCTTGTAGCTTATTCTCATCTCATGTTGTATGGCTATTTCTTGTTTTCTTTGCATTGTGCTTGCAGGACAAAGCCTCAAAGGTGGTCGTGCAAAGATGCATCTCATTATAGTGGCAAGTCATCACATCACTTTGATGTGCATGATCGGACTAGCTAAGCTACTCAAGAGTGCATATCCTTATTACCCCGTTATAGCTTGCTCAAATTCACCATTTTTACTTTGCATTTCCCTACCTTCCCCTGCATCACTGAGCTTGCAACCCCTTCGATGCACATGACATCCTCTTTACGTCAAGTGCAAAACCCATAGCAGACGTAATGCAACTCGTCCTATGAGAAGCCTCTATGGGCTAGTCAAAGCCCAAGTGGATGTAATGTAACTTATCTCAAGGAGGAAACACCTATCCTACAAACACAACATGGTTGCACTAAAGCAAAGCTCATTAGGTGGCACACAGCCCACTTGATGAAAAGCATCCTATAGCTAGCATCTTGTAAAGTGCAGAACCCAAAGTAGGTTTGCCATGTAGTCAAAAAGCAAAAAAAAAAAAGAAGCAAAGAGGAATGGGGCAAAACATGTCCCCAAGAAAAACTAGCAAAGCTACAATTTCGTAACAAGTCTAACCCTGAATCCTCATCAACCTTCTTATAAGCACACCGACGAGATGTCATAATTTCAAGGGCAAACCATCTTGGTGCCATGGACATTGACTCGCTCATAAGCATTCCTATGAGGGATCATTGTTTTGGTGACAAGCCACCTTGGTGCCATGATCATCGTTAGCTGTGTTAACTCTGCATCTTGCAATATCACACTATTTGCATTCCATTCCCCTATCATTCCCTAGCACATTCCCTACAACTTTGACTCCTAGCATATCAACATCCAATTAGGTAATGATGGGCGATGTTAGTGCTAACCTTGTTGTGGTGTTTTGTGTTCTTTGTTGACATCTCTCAGGCCACTCCTCCAAATGTCGACAAAGAAGGACCAATGAAACACCACCAAATTCAGGCCACTGGGTCTTGACTACAGATTTATCTAAGTGTTAAAACTTGGAAAATGTTTTCTAAGTGTTGAGACTACACTCCCCACTACTGGGACTACACTCTAGAGCGTACTTAGCGTAGTTGACACAAACAATCCAGATTTGCAAAATTTTTCTAAGTGTCGACAGAAGCTGCAAAATTTTCTAAGGGTTGGACTATGCTCTTCCTACCGGGACTATGCTCCAGAGCATAGTTAGCATAGTTAGCACACTAGTGGCTAGTTTTGCAAATTTTCCCAAGTATCAAGCCAAAGGTTATTAGGCTGACTTGAGATGGAAGAAGTAGTTGGATGGATTTTCTAACTTCTAAGACTACGCTCCCTACTCTGCTCCAGAGCATAGTCACCAGAGTCTATACAAGGACATCAATTTTTGCCATATTCTTCTAAGTGTCAAGGCTATGCTCTCACTACCGGGACTATGCTCTAGACTGTTGTTAGCGTAGTCTGCACAAAAACACATTTTTTTTGCAAAATTTGTCTAACTGTTGGACTACGCTCTAAAGCATAGTTAGCATAGTCATGTAAAACTACCTCTAGAAGCCTCCAGAACTCAACACAGGCCTTCATCTTAGGTCCAACATTCCTTTAGCAAGCAAGATCAGCAATTGGCATTTCTTTGGCATCCCCCATTTGCCCATAAATTATACCTATGCTCAACACCACTCAAGAGAGTGGACAGCATAGTCCTAGAGCGTAGTCTCCAAAACTACACTGTTTTGCATTATTTTCAAGTACTTGGCGGTCCATCTGTCACTCGCACATGTATTCTTAGTAGTGTAATCATAGTTTGGTAGTCTCATAGGGTCCATTGTAGCACACTAGTAGAACACCACTTGCTTCAATGGAAGCGTAGTTCGGGCTAGCATAGTCCCGACTACCCCTCTACCACATGGTGCTCAATCTGTGAATTGCACTAACCCTAGGCCTATATATACCCCAGCGCTTAATGTTCTAGGGGTTGGAAAATTTGAGAATTAGCATTCTTGGCATTTGGCACCTAAGCACACTTGACATTTTGGCAAACTTTGGGACACCACTTAACATTGTTGCACACCACCACAACACTGTTGCACACCGCTACCCATCATAGCTCGTAGGACACCATGGTAGTTAACTTGGTAGGCCCAGACTTCATGGTGGACATCAATTTTTGTAGCCCAGACATCTTGAGACTGTGACTACAGTGCCTGCTACACCTGTTTGTACCCCTCGTACCTCTTCACCTCTCTTACAGTTAACTATGCTCCTCACACACCCACCCCCTGCATTTGGGGTGGTACTACTTGCACATTTTTAGCATTTTCTCTTGCATTTTAGCATTCTAGTCGCATGTTCCTCTGTTTTTGCACATATTTGTGCATTTAAACCTTTTTTTTTTTGCATTGAAAACCTTGACTATGCTTGCCCCCATAGGCACCATGGACATTGTAAACACTGTGCAAACCACTCGCATTTGTTTGTTGTAACACCCTGTAAGTCCCAATTCTATCAACAAGACCATTCTAGGCACCCTGCCTCCATTTTCCAGTAGGCCCTCACATGGACACAGGGTCAAGGTTGTACAACCGCGGACCTCTTGGTGTATTGTTCCAGCCTCGGACGTTTTTGATCACTACAATGGCATGGCTAATTTTCATGTGAGCATATTATTTTATTTAGTAATTAAATCGATGTGACATGTGTTGTTTCCTATTCTAATGATTTTGTTATAATTTTTGGCTTTTTGGGAGGTTACGTGCATTACATGAGATTTTTTGGGGTGGATATCTTTTGTTATGTTTTAAATTTTAGAAATTTAGTTAATTTTTCAATGATGGATTTTTCAAGATTTTTTTCATTAAAATCCTACACTCCAATCAACTAGACACTTTGACATTCATTTTCTTGGATGCAGAAGTACTACTAAATTAAAGGCTTATGGTAGGGCATGAAGCTTTGTTGGTTCATGTGCAAAAGTTTATGGCTAAGTTCGTGTATTACTTATGGAGTTGTGCTTCAATATTTTAGGTAAGTTATCTTGGCATGTTTTCTTGGTAAGTTAGGTTCATAGATTTGTGCACATTTAGCATGGATTAGATTTGATTAATTTCTTCAAATTTGGATGGATTATGTTTGGGGTTTAAATATTTCTTTGTACACTTAGTATTGCTTGATTTTTATGCATAAATTTGGTGTTTCTTTTCTACTGTAATTTTATGTTTTTTGTGAATTTTAGGGAAAATGATTTTGTAAGAATTATCCTATCAATTATTCTGGGGAATGGATACTGCTCATTTGATCCATGTCATAATGTTGATATGTTCATCTTAGTGAGGTTTCTATTAAGCTTTATTTGTTTCAAGAGATTCTAAGTCTTCATCATTTGATGATCTTCCATTGAAATTTTTTTAGGTTTTGGATCCTTTGTGATGTTGTTATTTCTTGGTTAAGTTTTTCCCAATTTGCAGAGTCATTTATGATTGTTGGACCACATTCTTAATGTCCCTAGTATCCCTTGACATTTTTTGTATATTTGGTGATCTTTCTATATCATTTTTTATTTCTACACTAAAACCATGAGTCATGGTGTGATTTTTGGTGCTTACAATAAGTTGTGGTTAGATGGTGGTGAGGTCATGATAAGATCATGGTTGATTCTTTGGCCATCTTTCATATTTCTAGTCTCTATTCATAAAATTCTTTAACACGACGAGTTGTGTTCTAGTCATGGTTAGGTAATGATGTATACCATAGGTCATGATGAAGTTGTGGTTAAGCCTTCCTTGTCATTTTTGCCATTTTAAACCATTTTGTTAGATTTCATGCCAACCATGGGCTGTCATCAAATCATCGTTTATCCACCATACATGAGTCATTGTGAAGTTTTTGTCAAGCCTTCCTTGCATTTTCATCATTCTAAATCATTTTACAATATTTCATGTCAATCATAAGTTGTGATCAGGCCATGGTCTATCCACCATGGGTTGTGATTGGATCATGATCAAGTTGTGATAAGTGCTTTAATTGTAGTTTCTGTTAGTGAATTTTCCAAGTAAACCACAGGTCATGGTTAGTCATCACAAGTTGTGATGAGTCATGATTAGGTCATGGTATCCCAATTTTTTTGTTGTTAATTCCTTCTTTTCATTAGAGCTCATTTTGACATGCTTTGACAACTTTCAACCTCATTCAACTCATTTTGTTAGATCTAAGCAATGTTGGTTTTGGTTTTGAATTTCATTGTTGAATCCTTCATATCATTTGGAATTTTTGGCTATTGTTTGTGTCCCTTCATCATCAATGTTTGATTTTTATTGTTCATTTGCTCATATGGGTGTTATTTATTAAGAGTTAATATTGAGTTTTATGACTTGTTAGAGATGAACTCCCTGGAGATGTTTGCTATTTGACCCTTACTAGGATGCATCAATGTGACTTTCATTATAGGCCCCATCCTACGTAAGAGGGTGATCCATGGTTCATTGATCCTTTTGTTTTATGTCTCCATAACATTAGAGGTGAGTCCTGGGTAGTACCTCTAGTAGTACCTCTAGTACCAGTAGTTTGGTTTAAGACTAATTAATAAATTCATTCATATGATAGTTTGGCATTTAGTTTGGAAATTTGGATTAGTACATATGACAATAATTCATACATTTGAAATTGAGTATAGTATGTGCAAGTCTCCTTGTTTTTAAATTGATGGATGGAGTGGACAGTTCAATTTGGTTGGATTTTACTTATGAATGGATTGATGTGTGCTTCATGATGGTTTGAATTGTTGTGCTTACTAACTTATCTTATAAGTGAGCATGTCTTCATCTAGCCACCATGAGACTTGCTCTTGATTCAACAAGAGGAAGTGCCAAGATTCTCACTTAGTGTTTATTGACCCTCTCTCTTATTTTCATCACCAGCTCTAAGTGGAGTAAGAAGATCCTTTGGTGTTTGTTTTTGATTTAGGATTTCATGCATATTTATTTTCTAACATTAGTCTTTTATCTCTTGGTATTTTTATGACATTTTATAGACTTGTATCAAATTATTTGCTTTAATGTTTCACATGTTTAGGTAATGGATATTAGGTATAATTGAACATATTATAGTATTTCTAGATATTTATGATTATATTTTAGATTTTTAAATTTATGTTTCTCTATCTCCTTTCAATTTAGCTTTTGTTTTTACTCTCTCTCTCTCTCTCTCTCTCTCTGCGTGTGTGCATGCGTGTGTGTGTGTGTAGTTGATTAATTTTACTCTTTATCTTTCATTGTATTGTTTCTTCTTTTTTCTTTTGATCATGACTCATGGTTCTGTTTTTTTTTTTTTTTTTTTCCTTCCNTTCCCATGCCATGGATTCTTCTTCCATATTTCTTCAAGCATTAATTCTCAAGAATTCTCACATTTCTACATGTTTCTCTAATGAATATTCTCATAATTTCAGTTTATCTCAAGCTTCTTTCATAGTTTTCATAGATGTTAATTTTAAGCTTCATATTAGCTTAAAGAATTTCTAAAGCTATAAGGAATTGGGATTCGCTCCTCCATTACATCTCCATTTTATTTTCAATATTGGTTTATTTCATTTTTCACGCTTTTATGATAAGAGTATCAAAGGTTGGCAATAAAATAAGATCCCCTTGAGCTTACTGTGGTAGAAATTTTAACTTCTTTGGAGTCAATTTGAGCCACCACAAGTTGTAGGGAGATCTTGATTTGCAATGTCATGAGTCTTGGTCTCCAACCACAGGTCATGGTCAAGTCATGTTGTTATACCACAAGCCTACCACAAGTCATGATCTGACAAAAAGAAAGAGAAAATGAATACTATAAATACCACAAGCTAGCCATGAGTCCTGATTAGATCATGGTGAATATTATAGCCTCTATTGTATCTCCTTATACTTCAAATTTGTGCCATGAGTGGACCAATTTATGGAACTATTTAAAAAATACACCACAAGTTGTGATCTACTACCACGAGTCATGGTAAGGTCATGGTTACTCGCCATGAGTTGTGGTAAGACCATGATCTCTTAGAAATACCTCTATGTTTACCATGAGTCGTGTTGAAATCATGGTAAAGTTGTGGTTCTGTAGGAAATAGAGCATGGTGCTAAAATGAAATTTTAAATACAATCTAAGCAAGTTTAAGGCTCAAAACTTGGAAACAAAGACTATAGACATGTTGTACAACCTCCAAACTTGGTGAGAAAAGCTTAAATTAGAAGATAAACATGAATTGAGCCTTGAACTCAACTTATGTATGCAACATGTACAAAACCACCATAAAAATGTATGAACTATTAAATTCACACTACAATGACTTAAGATGCTATTAGAAACATAAGATAAAGATGAAGAAAGACTCCCATAAGCTAAAGAAGCTTGAACAAGCACATGCAAAGAGATATATGCTCTTTTACATCAAATTGGTATAAAAGGATTGAAACCCATGAACATGAACATAAAAATAGAGAGATTCTACTTAAGCCTAAAAATGGGGAATAAATCCCTTGAATTAAAACATAAAACCAATTATAAGTTCTTCAAATCTTCACTAGAAACATGAGGAAACATACACTTAACTTCAAAAATTTGAGAAAACTTAAAATTAAAACATGCATGTAAGAAATATGTAATAATACATGAAATTATGAGAAACTATGAAAGAAAAACTTGGAAAAAGAACCCATGAAAAGAGATTCGCTCCTATAATTGAGAAAGTCATGCTACAAAAATGCAACAAAGACAGACAAAAGCTAGAAGAGCTTGCCCAAGCATATAAAGCTTACATAAGAATACTCAAGAATTGAAGGAAATAAGAGATTCTATTCATTTCAACTCAAAATTCAAGACATGTTACAATGGAAGGTGTTCACCCCTATTTATACTTTTTTTGTAGAGGATTTTGCCTTTTGTAGAGGCTCCTAAATTCTTCTTGCTCTTTTTAGCAATTTTATCAATCCCTATCTTATAAGACTCTTTTTCTTCAAACAAATACACTTAGGACAACTATTACATCAAAGTAAACACATCAACATGAAAAGGACTACCACTACTACCTACTCTACTCAACATCAAAGGAAATAAAGATGGAGGAGTTACAAGGCACACAATCACACTATTTCTAACAAAGGGTTTATTCCTCTTTCATGCATTTGATGTTGTAAGCTCCCTTTGAATGTTGTTCAAGCAAGAATCAAGTTATCTAGCTTGAATTCTAGGCAAAATTAAAGCTTTTCAAACTGTTTCGCATGCTTTTGGATCATTTTCCATGAAGTTTAGTGAATGTTTCCTAAGGATTTAAGTCAAGAATGGCTTCCAAAGTCTCAAAGTCATGTTGCATATATGTTTCCTAAAAAATGGATGTTGTAGAACTATGAATTTGGTCCACATCTATCTTCATTCAGGATTTGGAGAATAACTGTAAAGATTTGAGATCTAAATTTTTCAATTTTAACTTATTTCCTTTATTCTACAATGTAAAATGATCCTAGCACTTCATGACCCAACTCATACTAGTCTTTATTTTCATTATTTTTTCTCTAGCATAACTTTTTCTTAATCACAATGACCTCATAGTCCACTCATGCTAATGTTTTTGTGCCCACCATAACTTGCACGAGATCACGGTTAACTAGTGACTTTTTTTTTTTTGCAAGTGTGAATAAACTAGGACTTGTGATGTTCTCATGATCAACTCGTAATCCTTTGAAAATTGTTGGTAACCACCACAACCAAGCAAAACTTGTGACTCACTTGTGGTGAGGTCGTAATCACATCAACATGTTTGTCATGGTTTGGGACCTCTATCCACTACATAGCCAAACCTTCCACATATTTTTCGTACCTCTAACATTGACATGCATTGGTGGATACCTTTTTTAGTTAAGCATCTTCATTTTGAAACATATAGATGTGGGTGAAATGGGCCTATCCATTGCTAGTGGTGAAACTTACTACTCTACAATATAATGCTTTTCTCTATAAGGTAAACAATCATAACTTTAAATCCATGATCTTTTTTTTTCAATAGTTAAATATAGTCACTTTCTAAAACCTTGGCCTTCCAAAAACATTGGTCAGATCAACAAAACCATCTAAATGCTAGAAATCAAGTGTACCAATCATGTTTAGAATGACAATTTCTAAATAACTATTATTTAATGAGTCCTTGGGTTATAAGATTGAGCACTTAGATGTATACCTTTCCCATATAAAAATTCATAAATTAGATGCCATAAATTCATATAGCAAAACTTAGGTTAGAAACCCCTAGTTTGAAATATCCTACATTGCCAAAGTTAGTATCTTAAGGGGGGTAGAAATATCATCAAGAGTATGAAGAATGAAATCATATCATTATCCAAGAAATCAAGCAATTGAAAGATCGGTTATCAAACTAATAAAGGATAAAGGATTATACTAAATGTAACAAGTAAGAAGATTATTCTATAGACATCTTGCCATCATGGAATGTCATAATCTTGTTCCAACAAGGTATATAGTACCCATGAGAAGGAATGACCCGTGAGAAGATTCAAAATAAGTTTGAAGATTGTTATCCATAATGTGCTTGTAAGGACTCCAAATAGTAAAGAGCAAATTTCAGCATTTCCACAACAAGTATTATCATAAGAATTTCGGTATATGCCTATAACATGGATGGTTAGGCTAATTGTCTATAGAGAAGTCATGTTTGACTTAGTATAAAAAGAACCATTTAAATAAGAAGTCAAATTTGAAGAAGATGTTTTTGTCAACTCATCATACAACTCCACTAGTAAGTATGTATTCCACCTGCTTTGAATCAATAATGAATAAGTTAAAATTCTGAATTCAAAGGCATATGATGCTCATGGAAAGTATTCATCAAGAACCCAAGTTCATAAATTACAATGTCATAATTACCAAAGATGAGTTAACATATTTCTTTGCGAAGACCTTAAATTATATTTGGTACAATACCTAGTTCTTCAAAGTTACTAAGGTGCTGGAGTTAATTTCTAAAATAAGTTGAAAAGCAAGATCAAGCTTTTACCATATAGAGTGTGGCTATCTAATGATATTTCTATCATGACTAAATTGCAACTACATCCTTAGATCCCGAAAAAGAGATGAAGAATAAAAGGTTTCTTAACCCTTATTTTTTCTTGATTTTTTCTTTATTTAATTTATCCTATTGAAATTAGGTAAGTAAAATATTTTTGAGTAATACAAGTTAGAAAAAAGGATTTGCCCTACCTTCACTCGGGTAACTAGATAATACCAAATGCACATAGTGTAACTCTAGTTAGGACTTGTAATCGGTACTTGATAGACCTTTAATTCACTTCTTGTTATTGCCAAGAAAATTAATATAAGTTACTAATATGATAATAGATTATTTTTCCTTAAATTTCTTATCTCACTTATGTCTCATTTGTAGAATAAGGGAGACAGCCTTAACTCTCAACACTATTAAAAAAATAGAAGTAAAGCATTGACGCATAGAAAAAGGTCCAAATGCAAACTCATTCAAGGGTGAATGAAAACAAAGAGGGGTAGTTTGTCACATCCCCATTCCCAAATGATGTCATTTCATAACCAACATTTGGAACTATTATAAAAAGACCCTTAATGAAAGGGCATGTTATAATTATGAACATATTATTCAAGGGACCTTTAGGAGTTTAACTTGGTAACTTAGAGTTGATGCTACCATGGAGTTGTGGAGCCAATAATGGCAAAAAACAAGAACCAAGTGAAGCAAGAAAGTAAAAGACTTAGCCATCCCTTTGCCAATTCTAAGCCTAATTGTGCCAGTAGTGTTGGATTGGCTTGGATTGGCTTCAGGAATAGATGTCAAAACAAAAGAATCCCAAGAACCCTTAAGAGCATGACCCAAATGCACTCACTCAATTTTAATTTCATCATAATAAAGTTTATTTTTATCTCCTACATTTTCCGCATCATATTTAATATGCACAATGTTGAATATAACTTATATTTGACATTTACCATAACATCCAAGAAGAGGATGTCACAAAAATTCAATGACCTAACCACTTGAGATTTATCATTTACTTACAAAAAAATCCAATTAGCTTCAATAATATATCGCTCATCTACAATAATATATATTGTTCATCTTCATACTATACATCATTCTACTACACAAGACACAATCAACATATTTAATGCTTATACTACACATCCTTCCATCTCCTCTTTCAACTCAAAGGAGGTGACCTCATTCTTAATTTATTAAGCAATATTTGAATGAACACAAGAACAGTTACCTATAAATATTCCAATTCATCATCTTTTTTACTTTTCCAATAAAATTAAAGCTTAGTTTAGTTTTTTATTGTTATTTTGTTATTTATTCAAAACATTCTCTTAACAATTTTTCAAAAATGTTTAAGTTTATTTTTACATCTAGATTTTCAATACCGCACTTTTGTAACCATGGTTTTTCTTTGTGATCCCATCTTTGTTGCTTGAGACTTATCAATAATCATTCGTAACAACGCATTGTTATGTTTATTGTTCAGGTAAAATATTAAGAATTGATACAATGGCTCACCTTCCAACATGTTAGCTTCTAGTAAAATATCACAACAATTTAATAGCATAAACAACCTCTAAGTTTGCTATGAGATGGGAGTGTGTTGAACCAGAAAAACACCAATAATAATTTATAGAAAAAAACATTATGAGGACATCAAATCATTAACATAGAAGAAAATATATTTTAAAAAATGTTAAAGGTTTTTAGGATACCTTTTCAGGTTTTCATCCTTATAATCAATTTGGAAAAACCTTCCCTTCAAAGTTGGAAAAGAATCATACCTTGTTTTCAATCACAAGCATTCCCACAAGTTCTCACTTTTTATTAAAGAGTTTCTTGTAAAGAGAAGAAGAAAACTCTCTCCAAAGAAAAACATAATAATATGAAATAAATTGCAGCAGAAGCTCATAACTTTTCCAACTTGAGCCCACAAATTATGAGAAATTAATATGCAATAAACAAATTAACTGCTCAGCCTTCACTGGAAGCTTTCCTACTTAAAACTGTAATTAAAAAGCAACATCTTTGAAAATATGATATTTTAATTCCTAAAATGAGGACAATTTTCCCCTCAGCCTATTATTAATGAAAAGGCAACAAGATGGAATCGTTCACCACCTAAAACTTCTTACAAAGTGCAAGTTACCGCTTACTATTAAATGTTTTTAAAACGTATGGCAGATCCAAAAAAATAATGGAGTCCAACTTTATGCAGCTATTCTTCAGAAAGAAAGCCAACATAACATTTCCCAAAAACGAGAATTCCAAAATTCTTTTGAGTACAATTATTTGGCTTCAAAAGCTGCATCCTTGCTTTTAATAAGAACCAGTTTATTCGGATCTGATAGAAATTCTGTCAAAACTTCATCTTCCTGTGGAATGAACGACGGGATTCTCATGACAATCTTTACATTAGTAAACTGTCTACAAAGTATGATAGAACCTGCTACTCTAACAAAATGCCTCTGCTTTTCATGAACTTTTGGAACACAGCCTGGTATCTCTGCTTTCATGGAAAATAACAGATGTAAAATGCCATATTCAAAAACAAAAACAGGATATGTGCCGTAAGATTGAATAAAATTACCTCTCTAGGCAAAGACGGTTTAACCTTTTGAAAGGCTTTCTTAAAATGTGATGAATGAACGACGGTTGTCTTGTCTTCTAATGCAGCCAAACTTGCTTCCCCCACCTGATTAAAAAAGTTTCACAGCATCATCATCATCATTATCAGGGAAGGGAGCAAATTTCATTACAAGGGAAGTAAAAAAATGTTCAATCATCGAGAAAGCTTACTAGTGCAGATAGGTCTGCCCCACTGAAATTTTCACAAGCCTCATGAAGAGCAATATCATGTAAATTCACATCATGAGCTATAGGTTTCTTTCTTGTAAGAGCATTTAGGATAGAGATTCGTCCATCTGCATCTGGCAGAGGCACATACAACAACTTTTCAAGCCGTCCAGGCCTTAAAAGTGCATCATCAATTACGTCTGGTCTGTTAAGCAATAAATAATCTTGAAATAAATTGAAAAAATAAACCAATAAACTACTACATGCTTGATCTTGCCAATCAAACTAAATCATGTCCGTAAAATAGATAACCTGTTTGTTGCCCCAATAACAAAAATGCCCTTGCGACTTTCTGCTCCATCCATCTCTATAAGAAGCTGCATTCATTAATACACCAAATTTTGACAAAACTAACAATTAACGCGCGCGAGCACTTGCAAGCACCGGTAAAGAATTTTTAGAGAAATTTTAGTTACCAGTCATTGCCATATAAAGTAACACAGGAAAAAAATAAACATACTCCCAGTTTAATACTATAAATTCTCAAAATGCATTTACATTAGACATGTCGATAATCTTTGATAAACACACACAAAATTAAGTTATAACTCCTTGAAGCAGATTTCTAGACAAAATCAAATGTTAAAGTAAACTTGTCACAGCTGCATCATCAAACCTGATTCAAGAGGCGCTCTATCACCCAACCACCATCAGTTCCACGTCTTGTTGTCAAGGCATCAATCTGTATGTATGAATGTATGTGTTCGTTTCATATTTTTAGGCTATCTCAAATAAGCATGATTTACTGCAGTTGCATGCAATTATGCAAAGAGGTACCTCATCAAAGAAAATAATACAAGGAGAGCAGACCCGTGCCCGGCTAAAAATGGTTCGAACAGCCAGCTCACTCTCTCCAACATACTTGTTAAGAAGTTCTGGTCCCTGAAATTCAAATAGCATTGAAGTGGTTTTCAATTTTATTATCACCACAAATAATACTCTGTCAACCTCATGAAATACATCAAAATGCACAAAACTTAGGATGTTGGTGTTCGGATACATGTGAACCAATTTCCCGTATACAATTTCAAGATGTTTATTATTTATGAAAACATGGATTCTTACATGGATAAAAAACAGACAGACAAGTGGTTAGGAAACAAGACGATCCTTTTTATGTGTTAGTGTGATCTTTTCGTGCACGTCTGCCAGGAGAGTTGTGTTGGTATCTTTAGCAGGCAATACAGAGAACAAAAGTAATTAAATACTGTAAAAACCTGATGAGAAGCCATAACAAATAATACAATAAGTACACAGCAAACTGGACGAAGGCTAACCGGTACAGTTGGTGGAAAGCATTTTAATTCTGTCTCAATGATTTTTTCTCATTCATCACCTAACATTCGGTTATAAGGTTCAGAGCAGGGTTACGCAGTGACGTGTCTCCGCAGAAAATATTTCATTTAGGATGTCCTGGGGATGGGACATGTCCCAAAAAGTCTTATGACACAGGTAGGACGGGGTGCATATTATAATATTTCAAAATACATTTTATACCCTACTTAAATCTATTTTTGTTTTTGCAAGATGTTTTCCTACGCAAACATCTCTCCTTGATTAATACACTTTGCATCTATCAAATTTCCTACGCAAAACGTTTTCTTCTATTTTTATAGATTTGAAAAGTATTCCCTAAAACCTAGCGTTGCTGGTCAAACAATTTTTGAAAATTTTAATGGTCCAGGGCAGCTTTTTGTGTGCACCCTGAATGCCTAATGTACAAGGAGTAAAAGGCTGCAGCCTGAAATCCCAATCAACATCCCTCCTTTCTCTACCACCATTATATCTATGTAAATGTGTGTAGCTTTGCCTTAGATATGAACCCAAGGCGTGCATTCATGGAAATTATTTACTCATGGTCATGTTCCGTTATAAAGTTTCCCTTTAAAAACAAATTCCTTTGTAATTTTTTATGAGATGTATCGGTTATCATTTATTAAAAGTTATAAAGATATCCCATTAGAGAGGGTTGACTGTATTCTCTAGGAAACAAAAACTAGAAAACACATGAAAATGGGATTTTGTATGCATATAAACAAAATCAAAGTTCAATGTTGAAGGATAGTGCAGAACATAGAAATAACCTTTTTTGCAAAAAATGACAAAAGCTTTAGGATGCTTAGTCAAGGAAAAAACTAATAAATGAGAGATTCAATGAATCACACCAACTTATGGTTTGCCTAATCTCACACATATGCTGTTTGTTGATGGTACCATTTATCTTTCTCAGAGCTGAAGAAGTATAAATCCAAAATCTTAGCAAGGCGTTCGATAAGTTTTCCCAGGTGTTGCGATAAAAAAAATTAACTTTGAGAAAAGCACTTTGTTTGATTTTCAATTGTCAGAGAGATGAGAAAACAAAATAGTTTAAAAGTCTTAAAATGTGAATGGTCAGTCTTCTAAGTAAATATTTGGGTATACTTTTATTTTTGGGAAGGAATAAAAAAACAATGTTCTTTGTTAAAAATTAAAAAACATTATGGACTCAAGTCCTACAGAGAATGACTAAAAGGCTTGCAGGTTAGCAGATAAGCTTCTTACCATGGTAGGAAGATTACATGTATTAATTCAAAGCTATCTTCAATCTACCCTACTATATTGAATGTTGCATTTACGGACATTTAGGGGCCATTCTACAATACTATAATTTCTATTACAAGGTTAGGAATATAATGGTATCTTAAGATGATTAATTGAGAAGGCATTATTTAGAGTGATGGTCTGGTGCTTCTTTCTCATGTTATAACGCCTGGGTTCAAGCCTAGGCACTGCCACTCCAAAAGCCGTTAGGCTTTTTCTCATCTACCAACCCTCCCAAGACACCACTTGGCAGGATGAGCAAGCCTCCAGGTGATCATTTTTTATTTATTTATTTTGGGAAATGATTAATTTATTTTATTTCTGTATTATCACTATCATTGTTTTTGATAGCTTATTCAATGAAATTTCAATGATGTCATGTAGTCAATCTTCAAGGTAACTCTGGTTGTACTTCAAATGTTATTTAAGGAGCAAAATTTTCTTTCTCCCAATTCAAGAAAAAAGAATGAACATTCTCAAAGAGAACCGCAGCAAGAAAGAACAAGATATATAGAATGCATCCAATAGCGCATATGCTGAAGAAATACAGTACGCTATACATAAGCATATATGTAATCGAAAAAGGTGATCGGTATACTTGGATAACAGAATATGAAATGACGCGAGGGAGTATAAAAGGTATCTTCTACAAAGCATTTTTATATGAAAAGAAAATCTATATTTAAACAATTGTCAAACGTAAAAGCAATCCACATTAGACAATGGAAAGCGTAGTCCTGCTGCAGTAACAAGGAAAAACGACTGATCAGGAATCCAGATCCATATTTCAAAAAATACCGAAAGCATTTTCAACACAACATATATTTGTTGATGAAAATAATGAAGTTATGGAATTACATGCTTTGGACTTTATAACCGAAACTGATTTCTTTTGTTTGGGTAACATAAATATGGAGGCTTTTGAATCTATTGGCCAGATTCAGTTTTGGCCATTTCTTTCAAAGAATTCCTCCCCACGGTTCATATTTATCCTATTTGCTATAATATATAGTGTAGTAATTATAACCTTTCAGTTAGTCCTGTCAAGTAAGAAAGAATCAATCTCCAACAGACTTTCTTGTTTAACGTGTGATCAGTTAACATCATTAAAGCTTCATAATCTATCGTGTTTAATAATACGGAGCCACCATAACAATGGAGCTCGTCAAACTTCTAAAAATGTAAAAAATACAATTAGCAAATACATACCTTAATATGTATGAAACTGGCTGCAGCTTCATTAGCAACCGCCTTTGCAACCAATGTTTTGCCACATCCTGGAGGGCCAAATAATAAGAAGCCATCATGAAGATCCATCCCTAGTGCCTGTAGTTCAATTCATGATAGATGTTTTGATGTCATGAACATGCTTCGTAAATGTAGTGAAACTCCGAATAAATAAAATGCTACATTAATTGCTAAAAAAGAATACAGCACAATCATTTTTGAAGCTCAAAATAAAACGTTTGTAATAAAGGAACACAAATAACTCAATAATAAAATTAATATGCTTTAAAAAGAAAGATGATACCTATAAAAAAAAGTAATGACATATTAAAATAAATTGTCTAAAACACAAATACCTCATAAAGCTCAGGTTCTTTTATCCTTCCGACAACATTCATTTCAAATGCTTTCCTTACGCACATTAGAGCTCCAACATCTTCCCATTTTACATTCGGTATTGAAGAAAACCCTTCTCTTCTTGTTGAAGGTTGCAACTTCGGTATAGCTTCCTATGTGATATTTTTTAAGAACACATTGCAAAAACCAAACAAACACACGTGATAAATATTGCGACTGAGCAGTGTAAAATCAAGTTTTCAGCTTAAGAGCAATGTAATCAAATTTAATCCAACACCTGCACTAAAGTTCTTTGAAACAAATTTATAATATAACAAAAATAAATACCCCCAAAAAATCCTTGTAATGTTTTAGATCTTTGTCTATCAATCAGCTAAGAAAGTCGCTTGTTGAAATTGAATTACGAACTTCCAAAAGACCATTTCCTTTAATTGCATATAGATTAATCAATAGATTAACAAATAACTCAGAAAAGTAAAGTACAAATAAATTAATAAATGATTCAGGCACTCAAGAATGATACAAAATGAACCAATTATGGACCCTTGTGACAGCGTCAGAAAATAATTTACCCTGTTGGTTCATTAATGTGCAATGGTAAAAAGCAAATTGTGTGTTTATTTGATTGTAAAGTCGTGCCCCCCACACATGTGCATGCTAACAAATGACAAGTTAATGAGTATTATCAGTAGCAAGTTACCTCAAAATCTGCCATGGTTATATTGAGATTTTTCATTTCATCTGTTGTCCAAGGCATTTTCCATGATTCTTCTTCATCACTTTTAGAAGATTCAGGATCCAATGACTCCTCACATGATTTTCTAGCTCTTATTCTCTTTATAGCAATTTTACCAGCCTCTCTTGTCAATGCTTTCAAGTCTGCACCTACAAATCCAGGAGTGCATCTTGCGATTTTCTTAAAATCAAATGCCCCTTCTAATCTTAACCCTCTTGTTACAACTGACAAGATATCAAACCTTGTCTTTTCATCTGGAACTCCTAGAAAAATTTCAGGATCAAAGCGGCCAGGCCTTCGTAGTGCAGGATCAAGAGCATCAGGTCTATTTGTAGCTCCAATGACAAGAACATGTCCATAATTTTGATTTCTAACTTCTTCTGTATCAGATTCTTTTCCAAGAGAAGCTGCAGAAAAGTGTAAATTATCCATGCACGTTAACAGTTGTGTTACAATGCGACGTTCCATTTCTCTTTGCAGAGATTCCCTCTTTGCACTAATAGCATCAATTTCATCAATAAATATAATCGAAGGAGCTGTTTTGTGTGCCTTATCAAAAAGGGCACGGATTTTTTCTTCCGATTCACCTGCAAAAATTAATTAGAATGAATTTCAAAACAGCCAAAAAACAGCATTCATATGTATTAATGATTACTCAGATCAATAGAAGAACTTGTACATTTTAAAAAGGTAAAATAATGACATTCCGGTGAATGAAACTATCAGTATGTTGAGATGTAATAACCTGAAGTAATTTAAAAACAGTAAAGGATTTTGGAATGACTCATGATTAATATATGCAGGTTCCACTTTGATCTCTATTCACAAATACCCTGAACTCTTATATAATAAGTAGAGAAAATGATAAATTGATGTAATAAACCAGAACTGCTAGATTAAATGTAACAGAATAATCAGCTTGCAAACTCTGAAGCCATTTTTCACAGTATTACTTTTCTAATTAAATAGATATGATTGTGTGCCTTGGAACTCAAGCCTCTTTCTTCGTTCTTTCTCCATTTTCTCATCTCTGTTGAGTAAAAGCATTGAAAACCCATAAACCTTTAAAGTTGCAACTTTTCTAACCAGTGGCTCCCAGAAAGCCGAGCCCTTCCCAGGGAATCAACCAGTCCTATTGTTTAAAAATTTAAACTTACCAAATTGATAGGTAATGAAGACTTATCCAGCCGATTTCTCTGCATTGTATTTACCGTTCATTGACAAGCTATAAGAATTTTTCTTAACTTCTAAAAAATTATACCAACCACACAACTTACTTACCATAAGCATAAATACAAGAGCATCCTAAATGATTTACTGACAACATAGTGTGAATAGATAAATCTACCAAATTACTTGATAAGAAAATATAGTTATAAAGAGATCTACTAGAATCAAGTAAATGAAATATATGTTGGAAACACAGAGTATATGAAGTACATGCAAAGAGAGAACATACAAATGAAAGAAACTATAGATGAATTTAATGATAAAGAAATTAAATAAAGAATTTTTTTTCATTCCCTAAAGTGAATCGTTCCAAAAGTTAAAGAAATTAGATATAATATCAATGCAATAATCAACTGTGGTTGGGGCACACCACTTATGGTTTGCAAGCCATAAGTTCAATTCCAGGAAAAACGCTGACACATACCAACCTAGGGGCACAGTAAAAAAATACATTTGGCTATGGCATCAAGTAGATAGTTGACCATAGAAAACAGTTGTCAAATCCTTCACCTACCTTCACAGTCAGCCCATATTGATGGGATAAAGGCACCATGATGATGATTACTACAACAATCAGCCATAGCTGCAATAAACCAGCTAAATGTTTACAATATATATCTATAATTTGGCTGAAAATTTGTTTCCTTTCTAACAAATATATTCTACAGGCCTTATCAAAATATATATACTATGACAAAACTACCCTAGCACAACAACCAAAAATTATTTAGCGTAAGAAATTGGGAGCCTCCCATCAATTGATTTATCTTTTAGCCAAGGACCAACTGATAACAAAAAGGTGGAAGTTGTATGTGATGGTGGAATCAAAATCCCAATCAGCCTCAAAAAGTAAATTTTACAAACAAATAGCTAAATGTGCAGTGTTATCATATAAATCAATGAGGAAGATGGATAAACTAAGAAAATGAATATGTAAGAGAACGTTTACAAGTTATACATATAGAGCATATAATAAATGTAAGCTGGTTGAGACCATTTAGCCATGTTCAAAGTTAACCATAGAGTCTATGTTTTAGGTAATTGGAGAAGAGGTAAATCTAAGAACACAGAAAGAAATAATCAAAAAAAGGGATACAAGGCTACAATGAACAATAATGGAGAATAAGGACCCAAGAGTTTGACACCACTTCAAAACGAACAATCCCTTATCCTCAAAATCTTGTTTCCTACTCACCATGGTCTAAATAATTTTCATGTTTTATCCTAACAAGAATTAATCATTAAGCACTACCGTATCTACTATTCAAGATCAATCCAATGTGAATCTGAAACTCGAGTTATTACATTTACGACAATATCTTGTTACATGGTATCACATTGATGAGCTTATAGGAAAATCATAGGATTTGACTCGGATAAAGAAAAGAGCTTACCAATTTTAGAAAAAAAAGTAAAGTACAATGAGATTATGCTTGAGATCTCAATGATGAACTAAAACAAGAGGATAAAATTAAATAATCATGTCCTCAAGACATAAAGCTTATATGCAAGTAAGGCTCAGAGATTCAGCAGTCAAATTCCATTTTATATATCACATTCTCCTTCCAATAACATAATTTTCAAGAAATGATACAAAGTTCAACAGTCCTATACATAACAGAAGTGAATAAACTAAAACATAATATAATTGGTTTAAAAAATAAACATAAACATAAACTTTCAGCGTGAATGCACTAACCTGATATTCCAGAGACAACCTCTGTAGCAGAAATTTTGTAGAAAGGGACTCCAGTTTCGTTTGCTATGGCATGGGCAAGCTTGGTCTTTCCACAACCAGGAGGCCCATGAAGCAAAATACCATGACTAGGTTCAATACCAAGCCAGGGGTACAGGTTGGGATGATACAATGGATATATCACATCTTTGATCTGCTCTAACACCGATTCAAGCCCACCAAAGTCCTTAAAAGACACTGGGCGATCATCAAAAGCACTGCTCTTAGACATCTGGACAGGAGAGTTTCCTTTGAGGCTTTTAGGGGGTTTAGCATCGGTTTCTATGTTTCTTTCTACCGTAACTCCAGTATTTGACTTCTCAGCTATGGTGGGTGTTGGTGGGTTTCTGGTTTGAGCTCTAGGATTTTGTGGGCATCTTGTTCCAGCTTTGGGGTTACGTGGGTTTCTTGCTCCAGGTGAAAGCTTTCGCGAGGTCTCTGTCTCAGGTACAGCTTTTGGTGGATTCTTTGTTTCTGAGTTACTGCTAATTTCTTCTGTCTCGTTGTTAACATTGTAACTGGAATCATCATTATTATTCTGCTTGTTTGGCTTCCCATAATCTGCCCGGATAAGCGAATTCATGAGATCAGAAAACGGCCTGGGAGTATCGATTTCATAATCATCATCATCATCCTGTGACATGGTTTCATCTGTTTCTTCGGAACCTGAAATGATGCGTTGATTTTTGTTCTGAATGTAGGCGGCTTCTCTCCGTTGCAGACGTTTGTTGGATGAGGGTTCGATTCTGGGACGCTTGCAAGGAGATTGACAACATTCTTCATTTCCTTCATCGTCGTCGTCATCATCTTGGAAGCCATTATTGGTGGTGGTGGGTTGTGACTTGATGTGTTTCAAAGCACGCTGCACAGCGCTTCTGAAGGGCTGATGCTTGTAGCGTTTGTACTCTCTGTAATTTGTGCGCAGGTACTCCACCGCAGAATCCACATCGCAAAGCCTGTAGTTAATGGCGTACTGTTGAAGCCTGGGAAGCATTAGTCTGTCTATCATAGACAGCTTTGATGCAGTCGCAGCTGCCCTCATCTTCATTGCTTTGCCCATTTCACCCACAAAACACAATGGTCAAATTCGGATCCTGTTTTGCTTCCTAGGGTTTCAAGATTGAGTCCTCTATGTGCTTTCGCTTTTCCCTGTTGGTGTTTTTGGAGCAGTTTAAGAAGGCGCTATTGTTTTGCCTTTTCAAAGGTCTGTTACTGCCGCCGAGTTGAACTAAGGACAACCAAGATGTTACATAGATGCGTGTATATAAATTAACAATGAGGTGTGCACCAGTAAGATTTTTAATTTTAAGCTTTTAAGTTATGGGTTAGATTTCATTGTTAGCCTAATTTCATTGTGTATAGGCACTTAAATAGTATCAGAAATTCAAGGTCAAAACACCATATTGTACTTATTACCTATTATGTATAAGTACTTAAGTAGTGCTAGAAATTCAAGGTAAAAAATTCAGCCGTTCTAAACCATTTTACTCTAGAGGAGAAGTCTTATCCAATTTTTGTTTTCCTATTGGAAAAGAATGATATTTTTAAAAAGTATGTTATTGGTGAAGGGCATTAGTATTTTTATTATGACACATGAAAGGCAAAACTAATAATAATAATTAACATATATGAATGCAATATTATGTATATATGTTAATAAAATTTAGTGTGCATAGTGCTAGTGATGTTGTCATTGAAATTTGGGACATAGTCCCAAGGCAAAGGATTATATTGATGTGTGTCGTATAATAATAACAATAATGATAAGCAATTTTAACTACACCAATGTCAGTTCCAAGCCCAAATATGAAATGAGGAGGGTTAGTGTCAAGTTGGTAGCCAACTATAAAATCTTGCCAAATCTTATTAACAAGTTCTTTTTTAGATTTTGCAAATGCTAAGGCATTCTCTAGGTGCAATGTGTAGTAGTCATAGGACCAAGTTACTATGCAAAATGAGCAATGACTTACTAGGGCATCCTCCAAAACATGACACCCAACATCATCTAAAACAAAGTTCTAGCTCTTCATAGAGGTAAATGACAAAAAAGAACTCATGTAGCCAACCCCATTTTGTTAGAACAAAGTTAAGATAATGATGATGATGATCGTCAATCATTTTTATTGGTGATTTGGTTGTTGATTTTACCATAGATTTTATTGTGGATGTTTTTGACATAACATCCTTCTTATTTATAATTTTGGTATGAAGATAATGCCAAGGAATACTTTGGTCAAGATGTGCATGCTAAAGACAACCAATTGTTCTCAAAAAAATGATGCTTGGCTATGTTGTAATGAGGCCAATGTCAATGGAGCAATCCTTATAGACTCTGAAATATATAGTTCAACTAGACCTTTATAACATAGCATTGCCCACCAAAATTGAATTTATGATTTAGAGCTTTCAATTTAGGAGTCTTGCCACTAGGCTAATACCTCATTGTTAAAAGGGGAAGTATTGAAATGTACTCTATCTGATTGAAAGATAGAGCTAAATTTTACTTATTTGAGAAAAATAAGTGAAGACCTTGAATTTTTATCCCTAGCTAGAATCATGGATCAAAATCATATACCCTACGAGCAGGTCATGGATTTTGCATTTTGCCTTAGTTTTGACCTAGAATTTCATTGTTTCTACATGTCGAGTAGGTCTTGGAGCTTCCTAAGAACCAATAAACCATAGTGTGAGTCCCACTCATGTCTAGAATATTGAAAATAATAAAAATTGAATCATTTGAAGTTCAAATTTGGCCAAAAATAAGGAGATGAGAAGAAAAAACATAGAAATTTAATACAAATTTCAACAAAATTTGATAAGAAATGAGTCCCATAATGATGCATGAAGTTAAAGAAGTTGTCCATGATGTTCTAAAGATTGTGATATCAGTTCTTGGGCATGATCCCTAATAGTGATTGATAAGTGGTTGGGTATTCTAACACTCAACCATACAAGTCACAAGTGTACACATGCGACCTAATCGTAATCCATGGATGGTCAATGTAAGTATGCTAGTAGTTGATGTTTAGTTTGTGATCATTGTCTTCTCACATTTAGTTAGCAAAGTGCAAGTTGTATGGTTTAACTCTTGGTGAAGCATATGATATATTAATTTTGTTTGGCTTTAATTGTCCTAAGTGCCAACATAATGAAAGTGAAGATAAATTCTAAGAATAAAATATAAGTCTAAGTATGACAGAAATGTAAATCTGATCTAGCCTATAGAGAAGTATTTGTTCTTGGCTTGTCGCACATGTCAAGGACTCATGTAACTCTCACTAGGATTACCATGTGAATTCAGTACTAAGAAAATCAAGTGAAGTCACTACTAGGTTACCAAACAATTAGAGTTTATGCTTGAAACTAGTTGCACTTATATTGCCTTACTGAAAGACATTGAAAAAAGTAAAGTACTTGGAAAATTTAAATGACTTAAGAAAAGTAAACATGCTGAAAGGTAAAATTAAGCTAAGTAAAAATGAGCTAAGTGAAATGCTGCAATGATAAGAAATAATCTTGATCTTTATTTTTAATCATGAATCATGCCCAAGAATAATCCACTTGAACAAAGATTTTGTATAATTGTTAAAAACCATACTATGGGCATTCACTCTATTTCTTAGTCAAAATCACAAAAACAAACTGTAAGAATTTGGTTAAGTGTTGGAAAAAGTTCTTCATTTTGACATGACAGTGGGTTGGTATTTATAGGCATGACCATGATCCACTAAATCATATCAAAGATGGTGTATGCATAGCTACAATATTGTTGATGCAATTTCATAGTTGATTGACATAAGGGTTTTATCATACCCCCATGACTGACCAGAAACTCGTCCTTGAGTTAAAACAAAAAGAGGATAGAGTTCCTTACAAAATTTGTGGGATTGTATACAAACTTGGATACTATGACTTATTTACATGAAAAAATCTACTATGAATGTTGCATTGTAATTCAAATGGTGTTTACAAAATTATCATGCATCACATGATTGACACAATTTAACAAAACAAAACAATAAAGCTCGATGTAGCCTTCAAGTTCTAGGTTATGGTGGCTCCTCCATTGGCTTCTTCCTTTGTCGTTGAGCTTCTAAATTAGTACCTATTGAGTAGTGCTCGAAGCTTTTTTTTTTTCCTCAAATCTTATATCATGAACCGTTTAGGTGAATTCAACAATGTTTGCTAGAGTTGGTACTTCCCATAGGCATGGCAACTGTGGAAACATTTTGTTGGCTTTTACATACTAGGCCATGAACTACCATCTTTCTTCTTCAAATGCTCTAGCTATTTTTCTTAATTCTTAATAATATGTCATCCTCCTAGCTAGATTTGCTCCTACATCTTTTTGGTCGTGGTAGCTAGCTTTGACCACTTGGAGCTTAGAGTTTGCAACATGGAGCTTATGTTGTGCATCCTTTCTATTTGCAAACTCCTTCTTATATAATACATATATTGTGGTGACTTGCTACTCTAATTTGGTTTTAGGCCTACCTACTATTAACATGGCCAAATTATCATATTAAAGATTTGCTAATCCCATGTACTTTGTTAGGTCCTCTATTTGCAAGTCTTTGTTCTTAATTTCGTCTTCATGTATGTGGGCAAACCCATTTAGGATTGGCTTCCAATCAAGTGTTTGTGTTGTGATTAAGTTGATCTTAGCCTTGGTTATTTGGATTTCTTTTCATTTATTTACTTGTACATACCCACTTAATCTCTAAAATGCTCTTTCAACCATTCATGTTTCTTGGCCTTATTCTACCACACACTAATTTCAATAGTTGACTTCTGTCATATTACACAAACTTCTTCTAGTGGTAGGGTTCTATTTTCTCTAGTCAATTTTCTTATGTCAAGGTTGACTTTAGTAAACTTCTCTCTTAGTTAATGAATGCTTTCTTCTAGAACATTCTTTTGCTTCTCAATGTCTATCAACCTCATGTTTTTAGTAGCAATTCTTTTATTCTTTTGCTCTAAGGAAGTTAAGGCTTCAGCATGAGCATAAGTATGTGCTTCTACCATTGAGGCATTTCATGTTGCCTTTTCCTTTTTCATCTCCATCTAGACATTTCTAGTATTAGTTGACTTATTTGTTTGGTCTTAAATTGCTCTAACTGATCTGGTGCAATGTGTCGTGTAGGGTTTTGTCTCTCTTCTCTTAATGCAGCTAACTCTACTTGTAACCTCTACACTTCATTTTCTGCATATTTAATTCTAGTCTATACCATTACTAGCTTGTCCTTAGTTGATATGAGTTCAAGTTGCACTATAGTGATATCATTGGGAATATCAAAAAGATTTTGCATCACTTGTCCTATCTATAGTAGTCAGTCTAAAATGTCTTCATATTTTTGTGGGGCCATGGATTTTCTTACTATGATTTTAACATCTTTAGCTCCAGTTATATCTACTGGTGGCACAACGGGAATATTAAAGGATTCTTTGATGTGATCTATAATAACCTCTGCTGCTCATGCTGCATCCTAGTGTTGCATAATCACTACTTTGGCTTCTTCTCTCATTGCTAACATAACATGGAAGGATGCAGTGTTCCTAGATATTTGTTGTGTCCAATCCTCATCTTCTCCTGTTGGCAATAAAATTTGAACACTAGTGGGTCCTATTAATACTGTAAGGCTTCTTAAATTATCTCTTACTCGTTACATATTAGAGACCTCTCTATTTTCCTAACTTATAGTTTTAGCAATTTGCTGCAAATGTTTCATGGAGGATCTATAATCTTGATGTGTTGGTGGAGCACTTGGTTCTAGTCTATCACTAGCTGGTGTTGACCCATTGTATTCTACTTGCTCTTGTCTCGAAGCTAGAACATTCTCTACTAGTGTAGATCCTACAAGTCGCTTGGTGCTAGCTGGTTTCTCTACTTGATCCTTTTTAGGTGGCATTGGTTTTGAGATCTCAGCATAGGACACATTCTGTGCTTTTCAAAGAACATCACTGGTATATCCCAAAATTTCTACTTATCTACATAGTCTTTTGATAAGGTAAGAAAATGGTAAGGTAAGTTTCCCTGTCTTCTTTTCCTTAAACCTCCTTGGAATTTTCAAAAATAATAGATGAGCCATGTTTGCTTGAAATTTTTCCATTAAGATAGCACTTCCTGTAGTGGCATAGGTGAAAATTCTATTCAATCTTTTGGTTGGGAAGATGTGGTAGGTAACGATTTTGAAATAGATCTTTTCTATAGTAGACAATCCATTGTATTCCTTCTTAGTTATTTCGTAAGCCCTTTGTAGTCATAGCTTCTTTGCATTTGTGTTAGACCTTGTAGATATCTATGCAATGTTGGCTTCAACATTAGGAAGATTCAATGTCTTGGCTATTCCCTCTATTGAATATGGCACTGTGGTTCCTTCAATTGTAACAGTGGCATTATCTTACTTGTTTTTTCAAAATTGATATACTTCCTCTAGATAGCATTCACCATTGCATGATAGTGTGGGCCAAAGAGGAGAGGCTTGGAGTTGTTCTCAAATATTAGTAGGGGCAAACTCCATGAACGGTTCAAAATTGAGTTCCACAATGACTATGAACATGATGGACTTTTCCTGGATGGCTTGAAGGCACTTGATTAATAGCATAAGGTACAATCCTTGGTATTGAGCAAGTGTAGCATTAGCTTTAGCTTGTGTATATTACCCCATTGTAGGTGTAGGCTAATGGATACTGTAAGATTGGGCTTCTTGTTCAGCTTGTGAAGTTTGCTCTCTAGCTTATCCTCTTCCTTTGGGTCTCTTGACCCTTTATTATAAGGATCCTTCAGTTGTGGATCTTTTAGGATCCATCTACAATCATCAAGAATTCATCTATAATTACCTAAAGATTTTGAATAAGTTTCTAATGGTTAATAATCCTATCTTGGGTTCTTGGATTTTATTAATATCTGTATCCTTGTTACTAATTTTTAGCTTAAATTAAGGTTGTAAAGTTAAGAAAATTTTGAAATTAAATCCTTAATTTTTATACTCTTTTAATATTTTTTTTCTTTATGACCTCTCACAATTTTTAGTTTCTTGTTAGTCATGTGTTTGAATGGATAATTGGGAAGAACTGTTAAGCTTATTAGCCTTTGTTAATTAAAAATATGATTATTCCTTATTGTTCTTACCCTTAATATATTCTTTCAAGTGTTAGAAAGCTTTGGTACAAATTGCATAGACTATGTGTAGAACTCTTCCCCATGACTAAGTTGATCACTCCATGATCAAGAGGGTTCAAGAATCAAGCAAATTGAAGGTATGGTGAGGAAGTTATGAAGCTTGAAAGTTTGGGTGTTAGAGGGTTAGGATAATGGTATGAACTCCCTTTGTATGAAATGAGAATTTTTCTAAATCCTATGCATATATATAGGGATTTATAATAGATACATCATAGATATGACATCGTCGATGCGATGTTGCAGGGCATCATACATTATAGTGATGATGTGACCATGAAAAGTTTCTATATCTTGAGCAATTTTTGATGGAAAAATTAAGTGAAATGGATAGTTTGGAAGGTATGAAGGTGTTCTAAAGGATTCTTAATCATGGATGATACTTAAAATGTAAGATTTTATCAATATTAAGTGTGTTAAAGAAGGAAATTGGGCAAGGCAAGTTAATTAGGTCTGTAGGAGATGGTTGGTAGGAATTGCTAAATGTATGATGGAAGATGAGTAGATAGGAAAGTAACACTGATAATTTAAGTGAGGAATTATACAACATGTATGAAGCATAATAGTTATACAAGTGGATCCTTCCCAAAATAGGCTCCAACCCTTAATACCCTTGTATAATTACACCTACAAGTATCTGTAGGCACTTAAGAAGTTGAATGTAAAGCATACCTGTCTTTGAAGACACATACATTATTATTGCCTCAATGAGAAAATAACACCATATTATTCAAAACCATTAAATTATGATTATATATAGTAGTGAGGTGGAATGGGAGTAGTGGGGATTGTAGAAAATGAGATGTGAGGTGTCTTACGATAGGCATAATGAATTATGTGTGTAATGTATAGTTTAAAGTAATCATTAGCCCTTTCATTCAATATCCAAACCAAGTCCATACCACTTAATAATGACATTGCATTGCATCATCCTAAAAATAACAACCACAATTCTACCACAATTGTAAGAAATATTAGCACTTAGTAATGAAGTTCAAGAAAACACTTTATTAATAGCACATTTAATTTTTTAAAAGTAGACCTAGCCATTAGATAGAGAAGTGCCTTCAGGCATAGGTAACATGTCTTTCTAGCCCCATAACCAATGCAAGTTCAAGAAACCTTAAAATTTTTGAGAAATCATCTACCTTCAGGCATGGGTAACATGCCTTTCGAGTGGAACCCCTAGAAATTTTTATTTTATGCATTTATTATGTTATTATTGTGTTAATCTTACTAGAGGACTACCTTTAGGCACGGGTAGCATGTCTTTTCAATGACATGGTAAGGCAACACTTATTTTAGACAAACTTCCATTTTTCATTAGAACTAAAGTGAATAATACAACTTTATAGAAGGAAAAGACTTATAGTAGTAGCTTTAGAGAATTCACAATTACCCTTAATGTCACATCCTTTTCATTCCCACTTGATTCTTCATTTTTCTATCCAAGCATAGTGATCACAAGTTTATTTTAGTTTTATTGTGAATAAAATGTCATTATAATCATGGTAAGAATCTTTTATTATTAGAAATGAGTGGATGGATGATGTGGTTTCATTGGATATATAATCCATTCTTTAATGATTTGATAATGGAGGGTGAAATTCTCATTGTTGTGGCTACATCTTGTTTTATTCATGTACACTTCATTGAAAAAATCAACAAAAATATGTACATAAAAGGTAGTAAAAAATCATGAAAAAAGAGTAAGAATAGAAAAATGTATAAAGAATTTGAAAGATATTAAAGAATGACAAATGAGTAAGAAATCGAAAAGTATAAAAGAATAAAAAAAATATTTAAAAATGTAAAAATTGGTAAGAAATGTAAAAAGTATAAAAATAGAAGAAGAAGAATTAGTGCCTAGGTGTCAAACTTGATACCCCCATGTCTATCATTAGAAGTAAAGATCTAGAAGATTATACAGGTCATACTCAATTTTAAGGTCATGTTAAAGTCCCTGTAAGAGAAAGGAAAGTCATGGTATGGTTTCACCTATTGAATATTGACAAGAATAAGTTTTTGTAGGCTTGTTTAATGAAACATTTGCATGATGCTAGATTGGTACGTAGCATGGAAAATATAAGGTCCCTCCCATAAAGTTTGGATTTTAGCCTTTTTTGGAACATGATTGGGATTATAGTAAAGGACTTTATTGCTAGGCTTGATAGATACTTGTCTTATTTTAGCATCATGTCTACATTTGGAGCACTTTTTATGGACTTCATTACTTATTTGAGCTACCAATCAATTTTCATCTAAGAGATTGAGGTTCATTGTGTTCTTTTTGAGCTATGCTTAAATCTAGGTTAAGAGTACTAGTAGTGGAAAGGACATTTGGTTATGCTTGGATTGGCAAAGTAGGTAGTTTTCCATAAACTAACTCATACGGTAAATACCCTATAGGAAGTTTCCAAGTTGATCTATATGTCCATAGAGCATCATTAAGTTTAGTGCTCTAGTTCTTCCTACAACAATTAATGGTTCTAGTTAATATCCTTATGTGATTTCCCTATTAGTCACTTCTTGTTGACCATTTGCTTGGTAGTGATAGGGTGTAGTTAGTTTGTGATTAATTCCAAGTTGTTGCGTTAGCTTCTTAAATGTAGCTCCTGTGAAGTGAGTCTCATTATTTGATATGAGCATGCATGGTACTATTAATCTATTCACCCAATTTTGCTTAAAGAATTTAGCAACTATTGTGGCTATACAATCTTTAATTGAAGCTACTTCTATCCACTTTGTGAAATAATCATTAGTTACTATAATACAGGATTTTCCATTTGACATTGGTGTGATGGGTCCCATAAATTCAAATTCTCAAATTTCAAAGGGTTTTAATGATTATATCCACTATTGTGGTCCTTCATTTTTGGCTATTAACCCTTCATCTCTTTGGCATCTTTACAAGATTGTGCAAATTGATGTCTATACTTGAATATGGGAGGTCAAAAGTAACCTATCATCATTAGTTTCAATGTTGTCCTTTGTCCTACGTAGTGATAACCACATGGTCCTTCATGTGCATCTTGTAAGACTTTCTATTGGCTTTTTTCTCAAACATACCATCTTATTAACTTGTCAACACATATCTTGTAAATATTTTCATTAATTTCTATATACTTTTTTACTCTGTGGAGGAACTATTTCTTATGTTTATTATCCCATTCAATAGAAAGTTCTTGTTTGGTAAGATACATTATGTAATTTGTAATCCATGACTTTATTGTTGAATCTACAACCATTGTTATCTTGGTGAATAAGTTTTCATTAGGAAATTGGTCTAATATTGGTTCATCATTCTCTTAGGGTTCACATCTAAGCCTTGATAAGTGATCCACTACAACAGTTTTAGTTCCTTTTTTATCAATCATTATAATGTCAAACTTTTGTAGGATAACAAGCCATCTTATCATTCTTGGACTAACCACTGGTTTGTTCATTAAAAATTTGATGGCACTATGATCAATATGGACATAAATAGGATAACCAAGCATATAATGTTTGAATTTCTCAAGTGCATACACCATAGCCATAAGCTCTTTTTCTGTGATGGTGTATTTGAGTTGTGCCCTAGTGATGCTTCGATTGGCATAGTATAATGTAAGGTTTTTTTTATTATCAAGTTGAGTTAGTATTGCTCTTAGTGCATAGTTTAAAGTATTTATCATAATGTGGAAAGGTTTGGACTAATCAGGTATTCAAAACTAGCTCTTTATCATCCCAATAAAAAAAGTGAAAGAATTTGCATAAATTAATGAAAATACAATAAATAAATGAAGCATATTATGAGATCAATGCATATGTATTATAATACCCCATGAATATACAATAAAAGAGAGAAAGGAAAAGAAAATTTAGAAAACAAAATGCTCAAGCTAGAGGAGCTAACATTTCACTAAAGAAGGTGCATGAGCCTTTGATGAAGGAGGAGGTTGAGGTGCATCCTTACCTACCTCATCATTCATGAAGTCATCCTCTATCACCTCATCATCCACCTAGTCTATAGGGCCATATGGTCCAACTTGATCAGCATTTGCGATTGGGGAACCTATCAGTACAAACTTTGGGTTCATCAATTTGTCAACCTTTTGATGGCTGACAATATGATGTAGCTCCCTCATCCTGGAAAAAAAATGATGGTCTAGGATCTCCACATTGGAGGCTAGTTGATACTACCTCATCTTAAGTTGGTCATAATTGGCATTGAAACATGTCTCGATCTCATTACAATATGTAATGAGACTTGTCTACAAATTGTCCAATTGAGCCATTATTTATTCTTTGGTTCTCGTTGAAGCTTGATCAACACTTGTCATGCCTTGCTACTACTATTGCATGTTGGCATAATGGATCTTCCAAGTGGGCCTGCCCCTATCACTAGGGACACATGGATCAAG
Source organism: Gnetum montanum (assembly GCA_015680685.1). Classification (NCBI taxonomy): domain Eukaryota; kingdom Viridiplantae; phylum Streptophyta; class Gnetopsida; order Gnetales; family Gnetaceae; genus Gnetum; species Gnetum montanum. The sequence continues at coordinate 143,975 of MNCI01027470.1, forward strand.
AATCCACCAAACCTCCTCATACTATGTTCTTAGTAGCCATTGAGTGTAGAAGATGCATCCTAGCTTTGGGAACTAGTCCTCACCTCATGCAACAAACTCCTTAATGGGTAGGGCAAGTGGTTGAATCTGAAAATGCTAATACAATACTGAGATCACCAATGAAAATAGGATCCCATTGACATCTTAGACCACTAACTCCATTCTAGATAAAATAATAAATGGGTAATTGAGGGTATAAGGCTCCTCCAAATAACTTATAACCAGCATGCCAAAGGACATGACATGCATGAAATAAGAGCTTCTAGGAACATTAGTCATCACTACCTTTGCAAGAACCCTCCTTTCCAGAGAAAGGTTCTTGTAGGATCATTCCATCTTGTCCATCACCATGTCAGAGAAGAGCTCAACCAACTAAGTCTTCCTTTCTAACAATGCTATGGAATGTTGTCTGTTTGGTCTAACCTACATCTCTAGGACCTCAACAATAAGGACCTTGATGATGTCATAGGACCTAGTACTAACCTAAAAAGTCCATGATATAGGCAATGTTCTTTGGAATGTTAGGTAAAAGTGTTGAGCCTCCTACTCGTAGAATGCCTCAACTTCCATCAAGATGAACTCTAGGTTATGCACTATCAAAGAAGCAGCAACTGAAGAATTGACTAGTTCCATGAGGGCTGAAATTTTCTAGGTGCCCTTAATGGCACCATAGGGAACTGTGCCTTCTGGTGCTCATGCTCCACATGCTCAATGCACTCCTTATGAGTGTGTTCTTGCTACTTCTCTTGAGCATGTCTTTGTGTTATTGGATTTGAAGCTATTAAAGATTGTCCTTGTGTACGTCCCCTCTTGCATTGGGATATGCAAGAAGTTCCTTGCTATAGGGAAACATTAGTACACATAAAATAATAACATAATGCATAGAAAAAAACATAATACATAATGTAATAAATAAAGTAGCATAAAAATAGCATAATGTAAAAATTAAAAAAACATTATGTAAATGATTTACACAAAATTCATAATTGTAAATAACTGTATAGATTTGCATGAACTATTTTCAAAATCTTAACAATGTTGGTGTCCCCAATGAAGTTTATGTTGTCTTCAATGTACATAACCAGTGTAGAGGTGAAAATTAAATAATTCAAGGTAAACTTAAGTATGAAAATTTTTAACAACATAATAATGAGTCCATTAATAATTAATAGTAGACTAACTACTCTACCATGAGTATGATGCATGAAAGAGTATAAAAGTGCATTTCATTATAATAGCAAGTTGACAAATGCTACACTGTATTATTCCACATTGCTAAATATTGCAAAAAGAAATTATTGCTCTCAAGTGAGCTTTGGCTTAGATAGAGCCCAAAACCAAGCTTATTAGAGAATTACTTACAAATATGTAAACTAGGATAACTATGCTTAAAAAATCTAAACATGATATCCGTATTCAATAGAATAGAATTTAAATCTTCATGGCTCATATAAACATATCCTAGAGTCATCTTGCTAATGAAGATATCCTTATCTTAGTTTCCACCTCTGATATAGTTTATAGAAATAAGAAAAAAGAAAATTCTCCAATAATAGACTATATAAAAGGGAACAAAATCCTAGCTCTCTATAGAGTTCAAAATAAAAATAAACATAGGAAAAAATGATTGGGAACACTAAATTAAATTTTCCACAATGCTAGAGAAGATACCAAGAGACTAGATTTCATCATTAAGATGTTCAATCTCTTCCATGAATAATGCTAATGATCTAGGATTGCTTGCAATAATGTGTAACAAGAATTCTAGCATAAAGATACATTAGAAACAAGAGATTTGAGCCCTACCTTAGGCATGTTGTAAAGGGATAAGGATTGAAGGTAAGATTTGACAGCTATACACATGATAGAAGCTTGATTTAGTACTTGGATATGTCATGTGGTGCTTTATGATGAACAATGATTTTTTATTTTGTTGAATGCTCTTTATTATTTTATTTTTAATTTGGTTGCAACTGACTATGAGTCACAATCTATCGTAACACAAGAATAAAAATTTTTAATGAATTTCTAAGTTACAACCAACTATGGATCACACCTCTTGACATCTTTGAGATTGAAAATCGTACCTACTTGCATTGCTTTAAAATCCGAGAAGGAAACATTATAGTGTGACACCAAGCAAGTCATAGGCATCCACACTATCCAAAACTCAAAAAGCATAAGTTTCCAAATGTGATAGGCTATGGCCCACACTAGATCATACTAATAAATTAATTAGGGAAAACAAATTGATTTGTGAGAGGTGTATGGATTGCATCCTATTGTAGGTACCAAAATTAACAAGATGAACTCTAAGGCCATTGTGGCTCATGATCAAGTTTGTAGTTAGACTTTGAGAGACTACGAGGCATACCCTTCCTACACTTCCTAATCCAAGATAATTCTACAACAAATATTAAGGAAAAGAAAATAGAAAACATGGTAAAATAAAAAGAAAGTAATAAAACAATAGAGAAAAATTTGTGACAAAAGAATAACTAAGGTGTTTGTGCTTGGTAAATATCAAAACATTGGGTGACAGTAAAGTTAATTAACTTACAAAATAATAATATAAATACAAGGCACTATCACATTTGGACATTCATGAATCATTGTTTACCCACTTATTCATGTCTTATGGCACTATATCTCTCAAAAATACAATCTTCTTCTACTAAAAGTAGTTGTTGATGATGGAGATTCCTTATGCATAAATGTGATGATCTTATCCTATGGCAATGAACAATAGAGAGATTAGCATCCAAAATACTTTATTACTTAATAGTTATTTCTTCTTTTTTTCATTTTATTTTTCCTCTTTTTTTTTTTCAACAAAGATGTTTTTAGTGATTATGGGATTATTGCACTACCATCAGAACATGTTCCATAACAATGGAAACTTTGCTCCTAGTGCAGTTCCATGGTTGTAATGAGGCAAGATCTTTGTTAAAGGAGCATTTTCAAATTTGTATAGTTGTACTTGGTTATGATTGCTTGCTATATTGCCAATAAAATAGGGTCTGTAAATAATGAAAACTTTACTCTTGGTATAGGTTCAATCCCTATGTAAGTCATTCGCCATGAATACTTCCATGGGTCATGTTTGATATCCCATGACATCTCTTATTCCAAGTCGTTGATTGAGGAAGACCTAGAGTATCAAGTTTGTCATGAAATAATATATTGAGCTAACAATATGCCTAGTATAAATCAAAAGATTTGATCCACTTTTCTAACTAAAAAGCTAATAAAAATTATCCATGGGACAAAATACCATCATCTAATCAATGCTCTATTTATTTTAACAAAAAATTTATAATATAAAATTTAAAATGTTTTGAAGAAATAAGTTTCCAAAATCTCATGCAACAAAACCTCCATCAATTTAACTCATTGAAGCCTAAATACCATGAAAGATATGTTGCCATAGATACTACTAAAGACTTGATAATAATAATAACCACTACCATTCATAAGTATTAATAAAAATATAATGTATGGCTCATAATACTTGTCATCCAATACTTGTAGAAATATAAAGCACAAACCAACAAAGTTATTAATTTTTCACAACAAGAAAACATGAAGGATAAACAATCTTATAAGGACCAATTCAAAATTGGTTCGTAATTAGATTACATTCATCTTGCTAAGATAAGCATATATTAAACTAATTGTCTTACTATCAAAGGAGGGATTTTGTCCAAAATAATGTTTAACTTGTTGACCATTCCCGTGTAAGGACTCAAAACCACAAAGCTTGGAAATGTCAATTACACCATTACCTAAGACCTTAATAACCCTAAATGGTCCTTTCCATTTTGATACTAATATCCTAGAAAAATGTTTGAGCCTCATATTAAATAATAATACTAAATCACCTTCTAAGAAAAGCTCACTTATACTCTTCTTATCATGCCACATCTTCATCTGCTTATACAAATGTTGTCTATCTAAAGCATGCATATGATCTTTATTCAAATGGTTTAAAGAAAATAAACAAGCAGAAAGACATAACTCCAAGTTCATTTCCAATTGATATTGCATTTGAAAAGACTTATTTTGTATAAAATAAGGAACAAGACATTGCTTATTGAATACTAGTTCATATGGGGTAAAGCTAAGAGATGATTTATATGATGTAAAAATAGCCCATAATACATCAAGTAAATGATAAGACCAATCTATTCTATTCTTTCCTAGAACTTTTTGCAAAATAATTTTGATTTCCTTGTTCATACTTTTAACTAAATCATTTGATTGAGGGTGATAGGCAGTAAAAAAATGATGTGTAATTCCCATTTTATGTAACAAATTTTCTATTATATCATTAACAAAATGTGTACCTTCATCACTAATTAAAATTTGTAGATGCCTAATGCATGAGATTAAATCCTCTCTCAAGAATCTAACTACCATTTTTGCAACATCATGTCTAGTTTCTTTCACCAAAACCCATTTGGTGACATAATTAATGGTAAATAAAATATACTTATAGGAATTGCTTAAAGGAAAAGGACCCATGAAATTAATGTTCCAACAATTGAAGTCCACACACTCCACCTAGATAGGCAACAATGACATGCCTTGTCATCTTGTGAGTTCTCCTAGTCACTAACATTGATTTCATCTCTTATAATATGCATAAGTATCCCTAAACAAAGTAGGCTAATAAAAACTAGCTGTAGGATTTTGTATGAAGTTTTCTTAACTACAAAGTGTCCTCCAAATACTTCATCATGATTTAAAGAAATTACCTCTTTTTATTCTTGTTTAGGTAGACATCATCAAATGATATAATGCTTGCAAATCTTTTACATGAATTGATCTTCCAAAATAAACCAATAAGCCTTGATGACATAGGCCTGTTTAGGTTCTTTAGTCCAAAACTTTGGTAATTTGCATATACCTAAATAATTAGCAATATCTACATTTCAAGAATCTTGAACCTTTGGAATAATAGCCCTAGCCTAACGAGAAAATAACTGCTCATCTGGAAATACATAATTGAAGGTGTGAGATGTCTCTAGATTTTCGCTATGATACAATACGGACAAATGGTTTGCAACTAAATTTTCAAATCCGTTCTTAACATGAATCACCAAATTGAATTCTTACAAAAAAAAACACCAAAAAATTAATCTTGGACTTTTAGTTTGTTTATTATGAAGATATTTAATAGGAGCATGATTAGTAAACATTTTAGTATAAAAACCAATTAAATAATGGTGAAATTTGTCTAAGCTATATATACATCTCCTTTTTAGTAGTAGTATAATTAACTTAAGTAAGAGTCAATGTCTTAGAAATATCGTAAATAACATATGAAACATTATCTGTATGCTAACCCAATATAGCTCCAATCAAAACATCCAAGGCATCTGTCATAAGTTCAAAGTCCTTACTCCAATCAGGTCCTTGTAAAATTGGTGCTAAAGAAAGCTAATGAGTGGTGAGATACCCCAATACTTTAACATACAAGTCATAAGTGCATGCATGCAACTAGATCATAATTCGTAGATGGATAATGTAAGTATGCTAGGAGTTGGTAGTAGATTATTGTCTTCCCACCTTGAGTTAATGAAGCTCAAGTGTATGGTTTAACTCTCAATGAGGCATATGATATGTTGATGTTGTTAGGCTCTTAGTACTCCTAGTTGTAGACATAATGAAAGTCAGCATTAGATTCTAAATATAAGCAATAATAGGAAGGTAAATCTACTCTAGTCTACAGTGATGAGCATCCTGTTCTAGTTTGTTGGTCATGTCTTGGGATCATGCAACCATTACTAGGATTACCAAGTGGGTTCACTATTGAGTGAATCAAGTGAAATCACTACTGGGTTACTAAATGATTACACTTTAATACTCAAAACCAGTTGTACCCATTTTGCTTTACTAATGAACATGTAAAGTAAAGTACCTGGAAATGTAAAGAGTTAAGCTAAGGTAAATAAGAAAATTTATCTAAGTAAAACAAAAGAACTAAGGAAATGCTACAATCATTAAAAGTAGTCTTGATCTTTATTTTTGAACATGAATCATGCCTAAGTACAATTCACTCGAATAAAGATCCCATACAACTTCTTAACATCACATTGCGAACATTAACTCTCTATTGCTAACTATGGAAACAAAATATAAGAGTCTAGCTAAGGATGTAATGAAATTGTTGTTGCTAGTGCAACCAAGTGTTAGTATTTATAAGGCCACATAGCTCATGAGACATCACATCAATGATGATGTAGATTAGGCTTTGACATTGTAGCTATGATATTGTAGATGCGATATCGTATCTATGATATAGTGCTTGCCAAAAAATGGACTCATCATAGCCCCACAACTAATTGGAAACTTGTCCTCAAGTTAAAATGAAATGAGAATAGAGTCCTTTACAAAATTTGGAGGTAGACTCAAACTTAGCATGACTTAACTATATACATGACTTTGAATGCTACATTATGGTTTGAGTGGTGTTTTTACAAAATGGACATAGTTGACAAGAATAAGATAAAACACCAAAAAAAAAAAAGCTTGATGTGACCTTTAAGTTCTTGGTAGTGGAGGCTTCTCCATCAGCTTCTTCCCTTTATCATAAGGCTTTTGGAATTGATAATTGTTCAGGAGCACCTAAAGATTTTCCTCTTCTATCTTGGGATCATGTATCATCCTTGTAGATTGTGTAGTGTTTGATGAACTTGGTACATCCCATGGGCATGGAAATTGTGGAAACATCTTGTTTCCTTTGACATACCATGCCACAAACTACCTTCATTCCTTTTGGAATGCTTTGGCCATATTTCTTAATTCTTGATAAGTAGACATCCAATGTGTTAGATTTATTACAACATCCTTTTGCCCTTGGTAGTTGGCTTTAAAAATTTTAAGCTCAAATTTTTCTACATGTAATTTTTGCAGTGCATCATTCCCATCTGCAAAATCTTTTTCATATAGTGCATATACTTTTGCTACCTATTGCTCAAGGTCATTACATGGCCACCCTAATATTAACAAGGCCAAGTTAGCATGTGAAAGGTTGGCTAACCTCATGTACTCTATTAAATCCTAGATCTATAGGTCTTTATTTTTCACTTTGGCTTGGTGGATGTGGGCAAGGCTATCCAAGATGGGTTGCTAATTTGGTGTCTATGTAGTGATGGGATTGATCTTGGCCTTTATCATCTGGATCTCCTTCTCATTGATCTTCTTGTACATGCCCACTTGATCCCTAAATTTTTTCTTGAGATTCTCATGCTTTTTGACCTTGTTCTACCATGAGCTTATTTTGATTACTAACTTTTGGCAAATTATGTGTACTTCTTTCATTAACATAGTGCAATTTTCTTGGGCTAGTTTACTCATATCCTAGTTGATGTGGATGAATTTTTTTCGTAATTGATGAATACTTTCTTCAAGAACATAATTCTATTTCTCAATATCCATCAACTATGTATTATCAACAATGAGCTCCTTATTCTCCTCTTCTAAGGTAGTGATGGTTTTGGCATGTTCATATGTTTGGGCTTTAGCCATTGATGCATTTCACATAACTTTTTCTCTCTCCATCTCAACTTGTATGTTCCTTGCAATCAACTACCTAACTTGATCTATTCTAAATTATTCTAGTTGGGTTGGGACTATTAATTGTGCAGGGTCTCTTTTTTTTGTTCTTAGAGTTGCTAGTTTAGCCTATAGCCTTTGCACCTCGTTCTCTACATGTTTCATCCTCATTTTTGCCATAACCAACTTTTCTTTAGTGGCTATAGGATTAGACTACACTACAGTGATGTCATTGGGATATCAAAGAGATTCTACATCAGTTGGTGTGTCTACAATAGTCTATCAAGGATATCTTGATGCTTTGTTGGTGTCATGGATATTCTAACTAGCATTTGAATGTCTTTGGCTCTAGAAATATCGATCAATGGTACAATGAAAACATTGAAAGATTCTTTGATATGGTTAATTATAACCTTTGTTACTACTGATGCATCTTAATGTTACATGACTAGGACTATAGCACCTTCCATAGTTTTCAACATTACCTGGAAAGATGTAGTGTTTCTTGAGGTCTACTATGTCCAATAATCCTTTCCTCCTACCTACAAAGATACCTACCCACTAGCAAGTCCTATGGAAATTGTATGTCTTATAGAGTTGTCTCTCACTTTGTATAAAGTGGAACCTTCCCTTGATCCTCAATTGATGGTTTTTCTAATTTTCTACATATGACTCATTAAAGGTCAATAATCTTGTGATGGTGGTGGAGCTTACTATACAAGCCTATCACCAATAGGTGTTACCCATTGGATCCTACTCATTATTATTGTCCAATAGCTGGAATGTTATAGGTGGATGTAGAACTTAGCGCTTCCTCGATGCCTATTGGCTTCTCTAGTTGATCCTTCTAAGGTGACGTTGGCTTTTACATCTCTACATAGGATGCATTTTGGGCTTTTCTTGAAACATCATTTATGTATCCTAGGATCCATGCTTGCTTACAAGGCTTCTAGATTAGGTAAGGGAATGGCAATGTAAGTTTCTCTACCTTGTTCTCATTGAACCTTTTTTGGATCTTTAAAAGAGCAAATGGGTGATCTTAGCATCGAACTTTCCCATCAAGATTGCACTTCCTCTAGCTACATAGGTAGAGATCTTATTGATTCTTTTTATTGGGAATAGGTGATAGGTTCTAATCTTGAATTAAATTTTCTCTTTAGCAATTAGCTTGTTATAATCCTTATCCTTCTTTCCATAAGATCTTTGTAGCCACAAATTTTTTGAATTTGTGTTAGACCTTGTAGATATTTGTGTGACATTGGCTCTAACATTTGGAATGTTTAGTGACTTTACGATAGCCTCAATAGAACATGGCATAGAGACTCCTTCAATTTTCATGATTACATCATCTTGTTTGTTCTTCAAAGATTGATAGACTTCTACCAAAAATTATTTAGCATTGCTTGATAAGGTTGGCCATAAGGGAGAGGCTTGAAGTTGTTTCGTGACAACTTCTAGAGAAAACTACATGAATGATCCAAAGTTTAATTCCATAATGACCATGGATATTATGGACTTCTCTTGAATTTCCTAGAGGCATTCTACCAACAACGTGAGACACTATCCTTGTTCTAGCATTGGTGGTGCCTCTATCTTAGCTTGTGTAGATTATTCTATAGTAAGGGTCTATTGATGGATGCTAAATGATTGGGCCTTCTTCTCTACATGTTTAGCCTATGAAATTTGTTCTCCTACTTGCCCTCTTCCTTGGCCCTTTGGTCCCTTGCTTCTTTGTTATGAAGGTCCTTTGGTAGCGGGTCTTTTAGAAGTCATTTGCAATCATTAAGAATTCAAGATTATTAAAGGATTTTGAATAGGTTCCTAATAGCTCATAATCCTTTCCCATATCCTTTATTTGATCTAATTTCTATCCTTATTATTAGTTATGACTCTTATTATGATTGTAGAGTTAGAAACATTTTAAAAAGAAATCCTTAATTATTGTAACTTTGATTGTTATGGTCTTTCATAGTTGTCATTTCCTTATTTATTATGCCCTTGAATGGTTGCTATGGTTGGTTAGAAGAATCGATTAAGCTCATTTCTTTTATTTGATTAGTTAATTGAAATATTCTGATTATATTCTTATACTTACCCTTATATATTATCTTCTAGGTGTTAGGAAATTTTGGCTCAACTTTGATTATTAAAGTATCTTGAAGGCACAAGATGATGTGGAATTGGTCATTAGGTATGCACAATATACCCCCCATGACTAAGTTGAGCACTTTGGGATCAATAGGGTTCAAGAATTATGAGAATTGGAATTACAATGAGAAAGTTATGGTGTTGGAAAGTTTGAGTGTTAGAGCTCAGAAAAACTACATGAACTCCTCTTGTGGTGAAATGAGAAAATGAAAATGTTTCTAGCTCCCTATGCATTTATATAGATTTTTATATGGAAGACATCATAGCTATGAAATTGTAGGTCATGTGACATCATAGATATGACATCATCACTAAAAAAAGTTTAGATTTTTGGCAATTTTTTGATGGAAAATTTGAGTCAATTGGATAGTATGGAAGATATAGAGGTCATCTCAAAAATCTTTAGCCATCGATGATGCCTAGATTACAAAAATTTGGTGTTTGAAGGTCATAAAGAAGAATTCTTGGCAAAGAAGGCTTATTGAATGTATCTGAGATGGAATGAGAATTGTGAAAAATATGATTAGACTATGAAACTTCAAAAAGTATTGAATTGATTATTAAAGTATCTTGAAGGCACACAATGATGTGGAATTGGTCGTTAGGTATGAGGTACAAGAGGTATACAAGTGGATCCTTCCCAAGGTAGGCTTCAGCCCTTAGTACCCTTGTATAACCATGCCTATAAGTGTCTGTATGCACTTAAGGAGTTGAATGTGGAACATACCTATCTTGCAAAACCTACATGTTAGTATTGCCAAAATTTGAAAATAATACTATATTATACAAAACCATAGAATTATGATTAAATATACTAGTGATGTGAAATGGAATTAGAAGGGATTGTAGAAATTGGGATGTGAGGTATCTTACCATAGGAATAATGAATAATTGTGTGTAATATGTGGTTAAAGTAATCATTAGCCTTTCCATCCAAGATCCAAACCAAGTTCATACCACTTCTAGTGACATCACCTTGTATCATTCCCAAGAGTAGCAACCATGATACTACCACTATTGCAAGAAGCATTGCCACTTGGCAATGTAATTCACAGAAGAAGTTTATTAATAGCACACTTATTTTTGAGATTTCTAAGAAGTTGCCTATCTTTAGGCATAGGTAACATGTCTTTCTAGTGGGACCTCTAGAAATTTGATTTTGTACTTTTATTATATTTTTATTATGCTGACCTTACCAAAGGACTACCTTAGGACATGTCTTTCTAGTAACATGGTAAGGCAACACTTATTGTACTCATACTTCCATTTTTCATTAGAGGTCAAGAAAATAATATGATCTTAACAACAGGATAAGACTCATAATAGTAGTCTCAAAGAATCCACAAGTCCCCTTGATGTCATACCCTTTTCATTCCCACTTGGTTCTTTAGTCTTCTATCTCGGCATAATGATCACAAGTTTATTTTTAGTTTTATTGTGAAAAAAATATCATTATGGTCATGGTAAGAACCTCTTATTATTATAAATGAGTGGATGGATGATATGGTCTCAAAATATATAGAATAAGTCCTTCCATAACTTGACATCTTGCTTTATTCCTTTGTACTTTATTGGAAAGTTAACAAAAATATGTACATGAAAAATGATGAAAATCATAGAAAATATGGAAAAAGCAAATAAAGAATTTGAAAGATATCAAAGAATAGAAAATGATTAAGAAATGGAAAAGTATAAAAGAATGTGAAAATTGGTAAGAAATGTGAAAAGGTATAACAAAAAATTATAAACAAAAAAGAATTATAAAACAAAAATTTGATAAGTACTTATTAACTTCTAAGTCAAGATAGGGCATCTCCCCCATGACTAAACTCATGGGCAAGTATTCGAACAGTGGACCCTAGATCCCTTGTATAATACACTTTAGGTTTCTTATTTATCATCTTTAGTGATTTATATTTTCATTTATTGTCCCATGTGACATTGATGATAATTGAATGATGATCTTCTAAGGACACATATCCCATTGGACTAGATGATATTTCTATTTTAGAAGGTCCAACTATACTTTCTTGTTTATTCTTAAATTCAAATTTTGAGTCTCCATTTTTACTATATGTTAGTGTATGATTATGGTTTAGGATATCATTTTGTAAATTCTCAATTTGGATCATTTTCATGGGGTAGGAGTTAATAAGTGGATTAGATGTTTTCATGCATGTGTTGGATAGTTTTATGTTTTTGGTTTGTAGCCATTGGATATCTTTTGGTTTAGTGGCCAATGTTTCTTCTTGTTCGCACACTTGTTTCTCACATTTGTTGTGGGTTGGTGTAAGAATTGTGTTGACATTCTGAAGTTTTAGTCCACAAATGCATACTTCTTTATCATTAGTAATGCATGGAATCCTTTGCATATGTATGGCTCCTTTCTCATCTTCCTTAGAGATTTCTATGGATAAGTCTCTCATTCCTAACTTAGCATCAATTATGTTAAACCATGCTCTCTTCATAATGATAGGAAATTCCTTGTCATCATTTTTTACTTTGATCACAAGAAAATCCCTTGATAAGACCACTCATTGATAGTGGTCACCACATCTTCTATTTGTCCCAAAGAAACGATGACAGATTAATCTACTAGCTCTAACCTTAGATTACACTTCTTTAAAGGCGGTATGTTCCATGTCTTGTAGATTTCTTGAGATGTCAAGTGATTCTAGAACTTGAATTTAGTAGAGCCTTGCATGGTAAATTTTGAATGATTTGTAAATAAATCAAAGGAATTTCTAGATCAATTATTTTCTTAGGAAGTGGTCTTGCATTTATCTAGTCTAATACTATTTTAGTTAATAAGATAGTTATGATTTTTTGAATCAGTTTTTATGGAAGCATAGTGTTTGTAGGAGGGTTTATTATATAAGGAACATGATTCAATGAAGTCCTAACTCTACTAGCCTTTTTAGGACTTGTCTCGAAAAAAGGACATTTTTGAGTTTCTCTTGTAGTGATGCTAGTATGACCCTCTCTTTGTATATTCACTACCATAGAAGCATTTTTTTGCTATGTTATGATGGTAGTTGCCCTTGCATAACCAATGGTGGCACTAGCGATAGAGAATTGGAAGGTTGGGTTGATGGACCAACTATTGGTTAATCTACATAAGGATTGGGATCCATCCTTGGAGTAGTGGGCCTATAATATTTCGCTGGATAAGAATAAGAAGAAGTGTGGACTAAAGCATTTCTAGGAGAGATTGGACATTGGACGTAATATCCATAAGCATCAGGTTGCCTTTATGGATATTGCTACCTTGGTGGTGGCATTTTCCATGCTTGTGGTTGTTTCCATTGCTATTGGTATTGCTATTGTGGTTGAAGATAGGCTTTACTTGGATAGTATAATAGTTGGATGGGTTGTCTGAGATTACCCTATGGATAAGATAACCATATTGGCATTTGTTTCTTGATGAATCTAGGATTAAGTGCATATGTTCCAGACTCTTGCAAGTGGGCCATAATAGGGCAACATCGCTTAGGATATTCATATTGGCACACTTTGCATCCTTCTTCATCTTTTGAATTAGAGTCTATGAATTTCTCAATAGTAGCAATCTTTTCTTTATTTTTGTAAGTTTCTCATCTATGATCTCTTGTTTTCTTCTTGTCTTTGCCCTTGTTTATTTCTTTTTCAATCCTTTCTTCTACTATCTTAAGAGTTATAGCAAATTTTTCATCTATTGAGTCCTGCATTTTCTTTACCTTTGTTCCTATGTCATTAACTAATATATGAATGGGTAGAGTCTTCTTTTGGATGACATCCTCTAAGATTTCATCTTCTTATTTGTCATACATTCTAACATCTTGTTTTCTTATCGATGGATCTTGGTTGTACTCTTCAGCTGACTCTCTTTTCTTTAATTCTCCGTCTTCTTTTATCACTTTGTCTATTAACCTTTGAATTTAATGGATGGTCATCTATGATAATCTTCCTTGGGCATAGACCCCAAGGATTTCTTTACTCTTATTTCTTAACCCATTAATGATATGTCTTAGTTGTTTCGTCTGTGAAATTCCATGGTTTGGGCATCTATGCAATAAAGAATAGTATCTATCCATTTCCACATCAAGGGATTCATGTGTCCCTTATTTCCATCCTTGGGATTTGTTTTCTTAAATTTAACACTCTTATGTAAGTTTGATACTTGTCATTAAAGAGCTCTAGCATGATACTCCATCTTTGAATTAACTTTGGTTCTAAGGATTTGTGCCAGCTCTTTGCCTCCTTGATGAGTGTTCTAGGAAATAACTTTAGTTTCTAACAATCATTTTCAATATTTTAAAGGGAATAGGCATCATGGAATGCTTAAGGATGGGTTTATGGATTTGCATTATATCCATCTTCAAATTTAGGAATGTTATTTATGTTTAGTCACTTGATGCGACTTATGTGCTTGGTTGGAATATAGTTTGCTTTCCTAATATTGATCATCCTACAAGTGGGGAATAGGGGTTTTTCATTTTCATTGGGTTTGTAAGCTCTATTTTAGTGATGTTTTCTTTGGTGCTTATAGTGCTCTCTCTCTTCCCACCTAATCCTGTCTCTTCTTCGTTCATATTCATCCTCTTCTTCATTAGGGTTCCTTCTATGGTTTTCATGCCTTTCATAATCCCTACGTCTTTCCTTGTCATAATCTCTAGGTCTTCATTCCCTTCTATTTGATTCTATTGATGACTGTGAGGTGGAAGAGGAAGTAGTTGGAGAACTATTCAGTTATTTCTCCTTCTTTAACTTTGTAATTCAACCTTCTGTGGTTCTGTAGAAGCTCTAGGCCTTGAGCTCTATTAATGGTTAAAGTCTTCTACCTCTCTTATTAGTGTCTCTGTAAGGGCTAAATTCAATTGTACCTTGACCTATTTTTTCAATTGAATAATAGACATTTGTGAATGTGATTCATGATTGTGGTGGAGTTTCTCTATTAAGAATGCATCATCATTAATTTTCTTTAGGAAAACATTGTGGTTAACTTTCTTTCCTTTGCAACTTTCATGTATTATCTCCATAGCAACATCCCATCTTACTTATGCTTTTGTGGGTTGATACAACCTAGTCATGTGTTTGATCACATGATACCCTTCTTGTGCATGACCAAGGTTCATCCCCACTAACATTCCCTAAAGCATGGATGGTGCTAAACATTTTAGAACTAAAATGATGTTGCCCTGCAAATCTCCCCACCTTAACTATTCATATTGGTGAAAGGTAAATATGAAATTAGAATAATATGAATCAGTATGAGCATATGATATCCTTGTCTACATAGGTGCACTCTAGTCTTTGTCATTATATGTCTTGTCATGGCTCTTTTGTATCTCTTTTACATGTGATAACTTCTCTTTAAGTGTTGAAGCCATGTTGTGTGTTTAATGTTGTTGATGTATGTGTGTGTTATTAAAATTGACTAAGAAGATAAAAGATAAAATTTGTGGTTTTTTATACAAACAACTCTATAAGATCAACTACTCAAAAAACATTGACACATCCCTAGCAACAACACTAATGATGAGTAGTGAAGTACCCCAACACTTTACCATAGAAGTCATGAGTGCATGCACATGACCAAATCATAATTCATGGATGGACAATGTAAGTATGCTAGGAGTTGATAGTAAGTTCATGATTGTTGTCTTCCCACTTTGAGTTAGTGAATTTTAAGCATATGGTTTAACTCTCAGTGATGCATATGATATGTTGATGTTGTTAGGCTCATAGTACTTGTAGTTGTAGATGTAATGAAAGTGAGCATTAAATTTTATGTCTAAGTAATAATAGGAATGTAAATATACTCTAGCCTACAATGATGAGCATTTGATCCTAGTTTGTTGATCATGTCTTAGGTTGATGCAACTGTTATTGGGATTACCAAGTTGGTTTACTACTGAGCAAATTAAGTGAAAGCACTACTAGGTTACAAAATGATTACACTTTAATGCTCAAACGAGTTGTACCTATTCCACTTTACTAATGAATGTGTAAAGTAAAGTACTTAGAAATGTAAAGAGTCAAGCTAAGGTAAACAAGAAAATTAAGCTAAGTAAGACAAAAGAACTAAGGGAATATTGCAATGATGAAAAATAGACTTGATCTTTATTGTTGAACATGAACCATGTCCAATTACAATTCACTCAAATAAAGACACCATACATCTGCTTAACACCACACTATGATCATTCACTCTCTATTGCAAACTACGGAAACAAACTGCAAGAGTCTAGTTAAGGGTGTAATAAAATTGTTGCTGTTGGTTCAATCAAGTGTCAGTATTTATAGGGCCACATAGCTATTGAGACATTGCATTAGCAATGACATAGGTTGGGGAATGACATTGTAGCTATGATATTGTAGATGCGATATTGTATCTATGATATCATAATGGATAAAAAATAGACTCATAAAAAGCTTATATTTAAACTTTTCAAATGTATGTTGGTAATTTTCAATTCATTCAAAAACATCTTTTTGCAACAATTTCCCTAATGGTTGAGTAATTAATGAAAAATCCTTGATGAATCATCCGTAAAAACTAGCATGTCCCAAAAATGCATGTAAACCTTTCATAGTAATGAGAGGAGTAATATGGGAGATAATCCTAATTATTTTAGGATCTACTCAAATTCCCTTCTTGCTCACAATGCAGCCTAACACAACACTAGAAGAGACCATGAAATGAAAATTTTCCCAAGATAATCTAATATCCTTATTAATATAGCTACACAAAACTAATTTAAGATGTAAGGTATTAGAGAATGAATCACTGTATACTAAAAAGTCATCCATGAAAGCCTCAAGATCATATATGAAAAAATAGATGTCATAGTCCTTTGAAATGTAGCAAGAGCATTACAATCCAAGGAGCATATGTCAAAATGCAAAAGTTCCCCATGATGTAGTAAATTTTATTTTATGTTGATCTTTTGGGATAATAGAAATTTGATTATAACTGTTAAAAAAATTAAGAAAATAATAAAATTTATGCCCTTGAAGTTTATCTAAACCCTAATCTAAATATGGGAGTGAAAAGTTATCCTTTCTTGTTCATTTATTTAATTCGTGAAAATTAATACAAATACACCACTTACTAGACTTTTTAGGTACAAATATAATAGGATTAACCTACTTAGAATCAGAAATTAAATAAATAATACCTACTTGAAACAATTTCAAAAGTTCATCTTTTACTACTTGTTTCAAGGCTAGGTTTAACCTCCTACATGGTTGCTGTCATGGTCTAGCCTTAGCCTCCAAATGGATATGATGCTTAATAATGGAATGAGAAATCCCTCATTTAAGATCCAAAGATAACCAAGCAAAAGCTTTAAGAGAATTTGTTAAAAAGTAAATCAATCTATGTACTTGATTAATGGTTAAAATTGAACTAATAATCAAGGTTTTATTTCTCTTAGCATAAATATATTTTAAGTGAGAAGGAAGTTTCTTTAAGTTTGAAGTTACCTTCTTACCACTTACAATAGAAGAACAATTCTTTAATTTAAATGAATCCTTACCATTCAAAGAATCTTCCACCTGAATATATATGAGTTGTCTTTGATAATCCATATTTACCTCTTTGTATTCTTCTAATGTTAGTACTTGATATGCCTCATCCCAATCACATAATTATGAAGAAACCATGTTTACTACAATAGTGTTGGCCATATTAAGCTTATCAAATTAGAATTGGTTATCAACGTTATATAAATTGATTGAAAAATTCATATTTGAAAATGCTAAAGTCATTAATCTAGTTTTCACATAAATAACCACATCCATTATTACTAGCATGGGCCTACTTAAAATCAAAGGATAAACATTATTTAAAAAAGATATGTAATAATCTAGCACAATGAAATCAATAGGGTACAAAGCTTTATCCACTTGTCTCAAAATATCCTTAATAATATCTTTTAGATAAATAGTGGATCCATCAATCAAAGAAATGGTAATATTTGTAGGTCTAATATGATTATAACATAATTACTGATAACTCTAGAATGGCATAATATTTACACTAGGTCCTAGATCAACTAGTGCTTGATGAAATTTCCTATTACGAATCATGCAAGCAATGATAGGACTACTAGGGTGTGTTGTCTTTTTAGGCATCCTAGTCTTCAAGATATTTGTGATATTATTAGCAAGGCTAACATGCTTAGGTATTTTTATTTTCTTCTTCATAGAACAAAGTTCCTTAAGGTATTTAACATATTGAGGGGTATCTTCAATGGATTTTAATTAGGGAACATATAAGGTGATATCTTTAAAAAGGTTCTTAATTTGGTTATGATCAACCTCACTCAATTCTAATCTATGAGGAAAAGGTGCTTGTAAAGAAGAAGAATTAATGGGTTCCTTTGAAGGAATCTTTGGATTAGGCCTTTCCTTCATAGGAAGTTCCTTTGCAAAGATGCTTATAGATTTTTCCTCTAATTATTTATTCTCAATAGATCATTGAAAAGGACTTTGAAGATCAACAACTCTGTTGTTTCTAGTAACCACATTACATTGGTCCATGTTGCTTTAAGAAACCATGTTCAACTGTTATGTTCCTTGATAGTTAGGATTTATTTCTGTTTATTCTAGTAATATGTCCTTAGATTGTAAGGCTTAAATAAGCTTAATTATATGACCATTTTTTTGCTTCAAAGTGTGTTACAAATTTTCATTTTTTGTTGCATTTTCTATTGAAACTCATGGTTTTGATTGGGTCTCCAAGATTAGTTGAAATTATTATTATAACTCTAATAGTTAGATTGAAATGGAGGATGTAATTGGTAATTGTTACTTTGATTGGGATTCCATCCTCTACCTTGCAAAGTTGAATTTCTCCCTTGTCCATCTTGACTTCCTACAACATTAGCTTATTCTTTAATAAATGGAAAAATAGGGGAATCATAGGTACTATGATCTATTTCCTCACAAATTACATAGGATAAGGAAAATCCATACCTCTAGCCTAGGGTTGGTTAGTGTTATGAACTTCTTCATTTATACAAATTGATGATGATCGTTGTTGACACTAGGAAGATTAGCCCTACAAAATAGTATTAAAATTCATAAATAAAGATTATAATTTATTATTAATCTCTTCAATTTGTTTTGCCAAGCCTATTATTACCATATGTTCAAAAATATTAACCTTTTTATTAATAGACCAACTTTTGCTTTGATCTATTATTTGATCTAACACATCAAATGCTACTTTTGATGTCATTAGCATAATTATACCACCACAAGAGAAATCAATACTCTACCATGTAATAGGTTTTAAACCATCAAGAAAAAATCCTAGCAATTAACATTTTGAAAAGCCATGATTAGGGTTCCTTGCTCTTATATCTTTAAAACACTCTTAGGCTTGTTCATAAGTCTCATTTTCTTTTTTTTGAAAGCCTAAAATTTGTTTTTTTATATTGGTGAATTTTTGTAGAAGATTAAAATTGATTTAAAAACTCATTCTTAAAACCTTCCCAAGACTAAATAGAATATTATTTTAATGATCTATACCATAATAACCCACAATCTCTAAATATAAGAGGAAAGACATTAATTTTAGTATGTTTCATAACATTATTATCACATGTTCTATAAATGTTTCAAATGCTTGTATATGATGATATGGGCCTTCATAATCTGTACCATAAAATTGAGGAAATGCTGATAAATTTTTAATCTCAACATCTTGTCCAATAGGTAACAAAAGAGGGAAGAGAGTGGCAGTTAATTTCCTTTCCATTAAATCTTTTAATGAAAGTTGATTAGGAATTCCTTGATAAGGGACTTAATTTTAAAATTTTAAAAACTAATTAAATTGGTTGCCTAGAGGTACTAAATGATGAGACAAAGGATGTGGTATTTTTTGCAATCCTTGGTGTGGAAATTGTAGTTGAGTCATAGATTGAGTAACCTACACATTGAGTATAGGTTATACACTTTGGGAAATATTCATTAATGATTATGTGTTAGAATAAGATTGTTGGGGTACTTGCATAAATGTGGTTCTATATGGTACTAGTGGTAAAATAGTTGTGCGACAAGACATAGGAATAGGTTATGGATTAAAAGGAATAGTAGATTGTGTTATAGGTTGATGAATGTAAGTTATATTAGGATAATTCATATGAACTATAGGTTGTCTCAATTGAGAAATAGTAGGAGAAATGGTTGATGTGATAGGTACTTGTGTTGAAATAGAAAGAGAATGAAAAATAGTTTGATTAGGCAATAGTGGCTAAGTATTTTGGGTAGCTTGTGTTAAGCCATTCAACAAGGTTTTTTTGAGTTACTTATAAATGTTATTGATGAAATTGCCACTAACAAAAAATATTATAGGGATTATTAGGAGTATTATCATGGTACATAGCATTAACTTATGAATGAACAAATTAAGTATAAGAAGATGGACCAACCATTTGTAAGGTTTGTGAAAGGGTTTATTATGTTAGTGGAGTAGAAACCAATTGACTCATAGAATTTAAAACCAATGTACCAAATGCAAATTTAGTAGGCATATTAATAGCTATGGATACTTGATTAGGTTGGGTAGTATTAGGAAATAGGGCTGAAAATTGACTTCCACTAGTAGTAAAAGTAACTAGAATATTAAGTTACTCTACTACATTAACCTTAGTACCTATACTTGTAGGAGTTTGTGAATCTACCTGTGAAATTGGTGGTCCCTCTTGCAAGAAAGAACTTTGTCCTTCTTAACTTATGGAATTTTGTGATGAAGAAGATTCTTCTAATGACATTAGAATCTTTTTAGTTCTTTTCTTAGGTACATAGGAAGAAGGAATAGTATCACACATCAATCTTTGACCTTTCTCATGAATCCAAACCATAAACCTATAATGAAATTACAAGTAAAGAAGAAACAAAAGAAAACAAACAAAATTAGAATCTATGAACAAGTGCTTCATCAATCATTCATATTTTCAAATCAAGAAGAAACATTTGCAAATCAATCAATATTACTTAAACTTGTAATAATTCTAACATATAAAAACTAAAAGACTAATTTAGATTCATACAAATAATAGAAACAAAGAAAAATAAAAAATTAGACAAAGTTTAAATTTAGAAAATATCACCATAATCCACGACTATCACAACAATGTCAAAATCTTGGACTATTCTTGCATTCTTGCACTAGAGAATATGGGAATCAATCAAATAGAGGACTATGAGTTATGTGAGGTTAATTTGCTAGAATTATGGTGAAGAATGCTCAACATTAATTCACTCTTAACAAAAAGAAATGAATATCTTATTATTCAATCTCAGTAGAAAACAAAATCATTTAAACGATCCAATTCTATAGCTTAAGAATCTCTTTGACTATCTATCTCTATTCTTCTCTCTCTTTTTCTTTTTTTGTGGTTGCAATAACTTCTACCTAATGGATGTGACCTAAGTGCGAGTTGTAGCTAGATTGCAAATCACAACCCAATAAAGAATCATTAAGTTAATGAACCATTACGAGTGACTACGATTAGTAGTCTTAGTCAGTTGTTTCCAATGATTGGCTATTTGAATCCTAACAATCGAGTGACCAATTAGGTTGAGAGATCCATTATGGATACTATAGAGGTATGATTCGCAAGGACTCACAATCATGAATTCCATTTTTCTATTGAAAAATACATTACAAGTGGCTATGAATTGTAGCTAGTAGAAACCCTTTACTGCAAGTTGATGCAGGTCACATGAGCTTGTAGTACATTGTCAAACTTGAATTCAACTTCTTATGCTATCCCTATCTCCATTCAAAGATAACTCTAATTGTTCATTAGTTTTCCATGCTTTGAAAATTGATTCTTGGTAGTCATATGATGGACATTGTTCCTTTTATGAGTTTGAGACTCATTGAAGATCTAATTTTGACTTAAGACTCTAAACTATGGATGGCTGTGGGTTGCATAAGCTCATAGCTACCTACCCAAATCTAAAAATTGGGAAAACCAAGTGAAAAGGATCATCAATTCACATCATAATAATACGTAAATGTACCTCATGGATTGGTGAATGTGATCTTCTCTTGATCTTTTGGTGCAATGAAAATTTGATTGTACCCATTGTATCCATTAGGAAACTATAATATTGGTGTCCTAAAATGGTGTTGATGACTTGGTCAACAAATGGTAGAGGGAAATGATCCTTGAATGTTACCATGTTCAATAATCAAAAATCAATTTAGACCCTCCACTTGCCACATTTCCTTGGAGCAATGACTAATGCCTTAACCCATTCAATGTCTACTATGGGATAGATGAACCCAACATTTAATAGTTTTTTCAACTATTATTTAATAACTTATTTAAGTTTTAGATTCAATGTTATTTAAGGTTGGTGATGTAGTTTGATAGCTGGATTTGTATAAATTCCATGTTGACAGATGCATGGATCAATGTTAGTGATTTTGTCATAGAATTATGTAAGTGTAGTCAACCATTTATTTACCACTTCTATTAGTTTTTTCTTCTACTCCTTATCAAGTTATGCATGTATAATCACTAGTTTTTCATTATCTAGAAAAGCATACTTAAGTGCATCCAATAGGATCTTTAGTTTTAAGGATTCTAGTTCATACATTTCTTGTATCTCTAACTGTGCCCTATTAATATCTTCCTCCTAATGTGATTTCATGTACGAAGGTTATCTTCTTAACTTTTCTAGATTATCATCTTCTTCAACATAGGCACTCATGATTTTGTCCAATGGTTTCATGCATATATTATATTTTTCTTCTTTTTTAGTGATCAGTCATTGGGTGCCTTCTTGTCGAATGGTTGCTACATACAAGTACTTTTGTATACATGTCTTTTATACATCTATTACATGTTGTGATTGCATCGTGTTTTGTGGTCTAGATCTTTTGCACACAATTGCATCCATTATTGCTATATGTAATACATTGAACTCTATGTCTCTGAATAATTCTAGCTTTATCTACCTTAGAGATTTATAAGGACAAATATTTGATTCTAAGTTTAGCATCCACAGTGCTAATCCATGGTCTTCCCATAATTATTGGAAATTCCCCTTTGTTCTTTTCCACATGGATGACTAGGAAATTGATGGCATAAGACTAGCTATTTATGGTAGTAATAACATCATCAACTTGTCCAAGTGGAACAGAAATGGATTGGTCTACAAGCTCTAATTAAATGTTACTCTTCTTTAGCGGGGCAAGATTCCTAGACTTATACATATATGATGAAATGATATTTACTCCTAACCTAGAGTCTAAGAAAGCCTTGCATGGTTTATGTCCTACTATTTGGAGGTAAACTAAGGGGCTTTTATGATCTATTCTCTTCTTGGAAAGTGCTCATTCTTTAATGCAATGTGTTATTATTTGTGTGATTATGATAGTAGTTACATTCTTATCTGCAGATATTAGAAGTATAGTGTTCCTTGGAGGAGTATCTATAGATGTGGTAGAGTTAGGTGAAGTTTCCATCCTTTGAACCTTTTTTGGACTTTCCCTGAAGAGAGGATCTTTCTTGGCTCTTGGTTCACTTGATATCATATCCTCTTGTATAGTTATTTCCCTAGTAGCACTCTTTTGTTGTGGTTGTATTGATAGTTCTTCTTACATAACTAGAGGTAGTACTGGTGGTAAAGTGTTAGGAGTTTGGAGTGAGGAACCAACTACTAGTTAGAACATGTAATAATTTGGATTCATCTATGAAGTAGTAGGTCTATGATATTTCAGTGGATAGTAGTAAGAGGAGACATGGATTGAGGTGTTCCTTAAAGAGATTGGACGTTGAACATAGTACCCATAGGGATTAGGCTACCTATATGGATATTGTTGCCTTGATGGTGGAATTTTCCATGCATGAGGTTATTGCTACTATTTTTTGGTATTGCTCTTGCCATTGAGAATAGACCCCACTTGGATAGTATGTTTACTAGTAGGGTTGTTAGAATTTACCTTATGAATAAGATAACCATTTGGGCATTTGTTTCTTAACAAATTTTGGATTAAGTACACATGTCGCAAACTCTTGTAAGTGGGCCATAATAGGGCAAAATCCCTTAGGATATTTATACTAGCACACTTTTCATCCTTCATCATCCTCTCAACTAGAGTTTATTATTTCTTCCATTACAATAACTTTTTTCTTTATTCTTGTAGTTGTCTTGTTCATTGTCCATTCTTTTCTTCTTTTCTTTGCTTTGATTTAGAGCTTGTTTAGTCTTTTCCTCTACTATGTTCAATGTTGTAGCAAATCTGACATTTTTTCTACCTTACTTGCAATGTCATTAATTGATTTCTTAATTGGTAGAGTCTTCCATTGGATCATGTCTTCCAAATTTCCTTCTTCTTATGATTCACATATTCTCACATCTTTTTTCCTTATTACTAGATCTTTATTATATTCTTTTGTTGATTCTCTTTTCATTAACTCTTATGCTTCTTTTACCACTTGGTCAATGATTCTTTGAATATGATGAGCTATCATCTTGGATAACCTACCTTGGGCATATATCCCAAGGGTTTCTCTTCTCTTGTTTCTTAGCCCATGAATGATATGTCTTAGTTATTCCCTTTAAGAAAATTCATGGCTTGGGCACCTATGTAATAGTGAATATTTTCTATCCATTATTGCATCAAGGAATTCATGTATCCTTTGCTTCCATCCTTGAATCTATTTTTTCAAATTAGACACTCTGGAATAATTTTGTACTTGTGATTAAAGAGCTCTAGAATGATACTCAATCTTCAAATTGATTCCAGTTCTAAAGATTTGTACTAGCTCTTTGCTTTTTTTATGAGTGTTCTAGGAAACAACATTAATTTTTGCCAATTATTTTCAATATTTTGCAAGGAATAAGTATTGTAGAAGGCTTGAAGATGATGCTATGGATCTACATTATAGCTACCTTCAAATTTTGGAATATTATTCATGTTTAGTCACTTGATGTAATTATCCCTTACATGCATGGTAGGATTATATATTGCTTCTCTAATGTTAATTATATTTTAAGTGGCTAGTAGGAATTCTTTGTAGTCTTTGAGTTTGTAAGATCTATTTTAGTTATGATCCTTGTGATGCTCATGATGCTCTCTCTCTTCATGTTTGAACCTTTCTCTTCTTCACTCATATTTGTCCTCTTCTTCATCAAGACATCTTCTTCTATATGCATATCTCTCATGATCTCTTTGTTATTTTCCATCATGATCCCTCATTATTCTCTCTTTCTTGTTAGAATCTTTAGATGAGTGTGAGGAAAAAGAGAAAAGATTTAGAAAACAATGTTGGCTGGTTATCCTTCTATGACTTCTTGATTTGTCCCTTTTTGATTTAGTCGAGGTCTTAGGCCTTGAGTTCCTCCTAAGTTTGGGGTCTTTCTTATCTTTTATGGGTGTTTTTGCAAGAGCTGAATGTAGTTGTATCTTGATGAGATCCTTAATACAGATGATTAGTATTTGAGAATTAGATCCATAAGTTTGATAGAATTTCTCCATTTGAAACATAGTTTCTTCTTTTTTCTCTAGGATAATTGTTTGAGGTACTTTATTTTTTTTCCATGCTCATGTCTTATCTTCATGGTAGCATCACTTCTTACTTGAGCCTTTGTTGGTTGGTATGGCTTGGTCATTTTTTTGGTAATGTGGTAACCTTCTTGCACATGGTTAAGGTCATTTTTTTAAGGGTTGCTTGACACTTATGAGGAAATTATAGTTTGCATCACTACACTCCAATCTTCTTTATTATAATTCTTTTTGTGACTCTTATTAAATTTAGTAGTAGGTGGTGATTTTTTCTTAGTTGCGAAAGTCATATTAAGTGCTTGACACTTCAATGTATTTGTACTTTTTAAGAAATTATTTTAAGTATGAAAGATGTACTTGAGGATACTTAACATAACAAACTTTGTAAGATTAACTACTTAGAAAACATTGATACATTCCTGGTAATGACAACAATGATGAATGACTGGGTATTCTAACACTCAATCATAAAAGTCATGATTGTACATGTGCGACCTAATCATAATCCATGGGTGACCAATGTAAGTATGCTAGTAGTTGATGTTTAGTTCATGAGCATTATCTTCTCATGTTAAGTTAGCGAAGTGTAAGTTATATGGTTTAACTCTTAGTGAGGCATATGATATGTTAATGTTATTTTACTTTAATTATCCTAGGTGCCAACATTATAAAAGTGAACATAAAGTCTAAGAATAAAATCTAAGTCTAAGTATGATGGAAATATAAATATGATCTAGCCTATGGTGATAAGTATCCATTCCTAGCTTGTTGTATATGTCGAGTGCTCATGTGACCATCACTAGGATTACCAGATAAATACACTACTAAGTGAATCAAGTGAAGTTACAATTGGGTTACTAAATGATTACATTTCATGCTAAAATCAATCATTCTTATATCGCCTTACTAAAAGACATTATAAAAAGCAAAGTACTTGGAAAATGTAAATGACTTAAGAAAAGTAAACATGCCGAAAGCTAAAATTAAGCTAAGTAAGAATAAACTAAGTGCAATATTGTAATAGTAAAAAACAATCTTGATCTTTATTTCTAGTCATGAATTGTGCTCAAGAACAATCCACTTGAACAAATATTCTATACAATTGTTAAACACTACACTGTAGGCATTCACTATATCTCCAAGTATAAATCACAAAAACAAACTACAAGAATTTGACTAAGTGTTGGTGAAAGTTATTTGTTTTAACATGACGGTGGGTTGGTATTTATAAGTATGACCATGGCCCACTACATCACATCAATGATGATGTATGCACAACTACAATATCATAAATACAATATTGTAGCTAATTAATATAATGGTTTTATTAGTTATACAAGTGGATCCTCCTAAAGAAGGATCCTCCCCATAGTACACTTGTATAACCACTTCTATAGATGTTCATAAGCACCCTAAAAATTAAACGTGGATCATGTCCTTACTCTAATATCATTGTGGTTGAAATCTTGCGCTATGCTAAACAAGACCATAAAATATATAATTATAGCATCCTAGTAAGGTGGAATGAAGCTAGAAAGGATTGAAGAAGTAGAAAATGAGGTACCTTACCATAGTCATAATAATTAGGTAGTAGCCTAGTAGTAAGACTCTTGATTTAAAAGCTCTAAGTCATGGGTTCAACTTTGGAAGTAAATGTTGAGATATAAAGTTCAAATTAAACTATAGTACAATTCTTTTGGGGTTCTAACACCATCCCTCCTAACCCTAAAAAGCATAATTAAAATGATCATGATACTTTTCTATCTAGATTCCAAGCTAAGTCTAACCTCCTACTAGTGATATTGCATTATATTATCCTAGGGAAACCAATATAAGACCAACTAGGCCCCACATGAAAACATCATCAATAAATAAGAAAAAAAATTTGGAAAATAGATGTTATATTTTTTTGAGAATAATTCATTAATATCTGATATGTAAGTTATGGACCATTAGGCAAAGGTCACGTCTTTCTAGTCATATCATGGAACTAGTTCAAGGGATGATAAAATATTTGGAAATAACCTACCTTCAAGCATGAGTCATATGTCTTTTCATTAATACTTCAAGAATGATTTTGTGATAAATAAGTAAATTAATTATGTTATTGCACTTTCCATATGACTATCTCTAAACATGGATCACATGCCTTTCTAGTGATATAGCAAGAAAACAAATGTTTCAAAAGATATTTCTCAACTATAATAACAACATACATGGTAGTGCCTTTCTCAACTATATAGCTACTTCAGCCACCTATATGTATTAGTTAACAACAACATCTATATATAATTTACCACTGGAGGAAGTGGTGATTAGATTTATAAAGTCTATTTACGAAAGAGCAAAAGGCTTTAGAAGTTGCATTCACTATTATGGTTTCTCAAAATAAGCTATGATCCCATTATCTTTTTGATAGTACTCATAACATGTGACAAATTAATGTGTGTCCTTAAAGAGTATTGGCCAAAAACTACAAGGATCTTTATGACTATTTTTCTTCCAACATAGTGGTCAGCACATGGTCCTTCATGCTCATCCTAAAGAATCCATGTCTTGTCTTCCTTTGGAACATACTAGTAAACCAAGCCATCTATATAGATTTTATAGAGGTTTTTTTTCCTAGTTTCATGAAGTTCTTTACCTGATGAAGAAATTACTTGGTATTTTGTTTATCCTATTCAAGAGGATCATTTTGTTCTTTCAAATAGATAAGGTAATTAGTAAACCAAGAAGTGGTTACTAATAAGGAAACTATAGTTACCTTTGTAGATAAAGGCTCATCTAGAAATTAATTAGTAAAAGGCTTTCATCAACATTGTCATTCCATCATAAGTGATTGATGAGGTGTGATATGTTGGGCATCTTCATTGATGAAGCCTCATCGATGCATGCTCATTGACGAAGCCTTGTTGATACATCTTCGTTGATGAAGCCTTATTAACGCATCCTCATCGATGAAGCTTCAACACATCTTAGATGCATTGACTCATATGTGTGGATGAAAATGCGTTGATGCATTAATGAACAACACATCTTAGATGCATTGACGTAACCTCATCGATGCATCCCCATTGATGCATCCTTATTGATAAAGCCTTGTTAATGCATCCTCATTGATGCATCCTTATTGATGTAGCTAAATACATTAATGCATTCCCATTGATGTAATGCCTATATTTGCCTATAAAAATATGAGCATCCGTAAGATATTTGGCACCATTTGGTTAGTACTGTAGCTAGAATCTTGCTATTTTCACCCACAATTCTATCAAATAGTCAATGAATGGTCACAACATGAATTTGACTCAATTGTATGGCATCTTATTTGAGTGACATTGTATTTAGACAGACTCCATTAATGGTAATAAGATCGAGATTTATTTTTATTCATTGCAACACTTTGACTTAGAATAGATTTACTTTTAATGCAATTTACTTTTGATGTACTTAGTTAATATTTACATTTTTATGCATATTAATCAATTAGTGGAATGAGTTCAACTAGTTTTGAGTGTAAACATGTATTTGCTTGGTAATCCTAGTAGCATTATTGCTTGGCTCACCCAGTAGCATAATACTTGGTAATCCTAGTAGTGGATATGTGAGTTCAAAATGTATACAACAAGTTGGGAAAGAACACTCATAACTTTTAGGCTAGCTTAGAATTTATTTTCTTGTTATTAATTAGATTAATTAATTAATTAATTTCTATACTATCATTTAATTAGTTTAAGGACCACACAACATCAATAATCATATACCTCACTCTAGACTAAATCATACATGACCAAACTACCACTAGTTTAAGTAAGAAGATAGGGACTTGTGATCAATGCTTAACAATCTAGATACCACACTAGTCCCATCCATGAAATTTGACGAGATTGCATGTGAATGCTTATGATTCATATGGTTGGGCATAGGGGATACCCGTTGCTCATCATTGGCACCATTGTTGGGGATGGTGCTAGTTATTTAGATTATCTAGATTATAAATGATCAATGTAAAACAATTAACAATTTATATTTTAAGAAAAATTAATATTTTAAGTCACACACATTATTAATTAAAAACTTGTCTTCTTCACATAGGGTTGATAATCCATCACATGATGAGAAAACTAGAAGGAAAAATGGTATGATCTATATTGAATAGAATTGGAGTGAATCACTAAACACAAGGATCTCATATGCTCATTTAGACTCTTACTACATTAATAGACAATCCTAGAGGAGATGGAGTAAGTCCCACAACAAGGAGGGCCTCAAAGCCTAGGACAACCTCCAAATGTAGAGGAGGTAAATAAAGGAACCATAAGGGAAGATATAAGAGCCATGGAGATTCTTTGAATTTATCTTCTTCTTCTTCCTCTTTAACATCTAGTTTTGATGAAGATGAACATAGGTATAAAGATAGAGATATACTAAGGGATCAAGATGAAGATAAAAATAGAACACAAAGGTAAGATGAAAGACATCAAAGTGAGCATACATGAGATCATCACCATTAGATAAATAGAAATAGAGATTATNTTTCCTAGAACACTAATAGAAGAAGCTAAAAGTTGGTATAGATCATTGGAATCATATTCAATCCACTAGTGGTCCACAATGTTGTAGCTCTTCAACGAAAAATACCAAACCTATGAAAGAGTGTATAATCTAAGAAAACAAATCCAAGGGTGGAAGCAAGAAAATCATGAATCCTTAGATGTAGCCTTGGATAGATACTATTTTCTACTACATAGATGTCCAAGCTATGGTTTTTCTCAAAAAGATTAGCTTCTCCACATCATAGATGAGCTTTGTAACAAAACAACAAAGACCCTTGGGATCTATGCCAAGGATGATTATTAGAATTGAAAGTCCATCATATACAAAGGCTAGTTGAACAAGTGGGAAAAGAAGAAGGAGAGCTATGTAAAAGGAAGAGTGTAGAGGAATATAATTGAGATCAAAATGTTCTTGAAAAAGAGATTCATATTTATGATTAGGAAAAAGAGGTAGCTCTTAATGAGTTGATTTTACACAAAACCTTGCCAATACAAAAGTCTATTGCTAAGATTGAAGCTTGCATAGATAATATGTAGGAATTGATAAATGAAAAAGTTACAAACAAGTTGAAAATCATAGAGGAGAAGGTAAAGAAGAAAGGATTAAGTGGTCAAAATAAGAAGAGAAAAAAGAACAAAGAAACAAGTAAGAATACTTATTGACAAAAAGGGAAAATAGTTGTAGTAGAAGAGGTTACAACCTGAGATACAGAAGAGGATGTTGGATGTGACATCTACCTATATGAACATCCAAAGGGCTATTGCCCAATAATGTTACATTTATAAGAGTTTGGAGCTTTTTCTTTGAATCTCAAGTTCGTAGTAAAGCAAATGCCTAAGAGATCACCTTATCCACAAGGTAATTATAGATAGTCCTACAACGACTGGTACTATTCTAGTGGGACTTCTTATAAACCTCAAAACTATTATCAACCATAGTGGCAAAACCCATAGTTGTGGAGATGCCATGAACAACCTAGAAATACCCTTATTGCCAGTTAGACCCTTATGGATACTATGTTTAACAACATGTGTCTCTAAATGGTTGTACTTCCTTTACCTCAAATCACTATTAATACTCTTCTAAATAGCATCAACCACAACATCTCATGTGGGATCACCATCTCACACCTCTTATCCTCCACTACATCCTCAATACTCTCATACTTCCCTCCAACATATGTCACCATCAATAATGTAGGAAGGATTGGCATCACAACTTCAATAGAAGAATGCAGTTTGTGCCATGAACATACAAGTGAATGGTAGTGTTAGTAGATCTTAGAAAAAATCTCAAAAATGTTCTTTCTTTAGGATAGTTCCCACACATGTAAATAAAACTAATAGACCTAGCGCATTAGAACTAGCACAAGGACAATTTGGTGCAATTCACATCCTTACAAAAACAATGTCTCCTAACTACACAAACTAACAACCATTACCACTCTGACACAAATCATAAAATATGAACATATCACTATGGAGAGAGTAAAAATTCCATGCATTACTAATAATGATAAAGGGTGTAGTTGTAGGCCAAAAGTTCAAAGTATTAACACAATCCCTATACCAATCCACAACAAGGTCAAGGAACAAGTGTGTATGCAAAACCAAGTCTACACGATAGCTACTAAACTAAAAGGCATCCAGTGGCTTAAAAATGAGAATATAAAACCATTCAAAAGATGCATGGAAACATCCAACCCCCTTATTAGTTCTTGTCTTAGGATAGTGAACCAAACAAAGAACTTAGAGAAGAACATCGTACACTTTGACTATACACCAAAAGAAGATGTTAAACAAGGAGACATAATAACTAAAATAGAAAATAAGCAAGGAAACATGTCTAGACCCCTTAAAAAGAAAACACCTTCTAGTCAAACTAAAGATATATCTCCAACTGATCAAAACATGATTACCATTAATTTTCAATATGCTACCAAGCAAAAAATTAAATAATTAAAGATGATAAATGGAAAACTTATGGTGTATAACCAAGGGAATGTGTGGTCCATTTTCTAAATGCTTGCCCATGAGTTTAGTCATGGGGGAGATGCCCCATCTTGAATCAAGAACTAATAAGTGCATTTTCACTTTTTTGTTTTACAATTTTTTATCCTTTTCCTATTTCTTCAAAAATTTTCCAATTCTTATTATGTATTTCATTTCTTGTCATTTTTCATTTCTTGAGTAATTTCCTTTATGTTTTATGAATATCTACTATGTTTTTATTAATATTTCCAATCATGATGTAGAAGTCAACACCATGTGTTGGGTCTTTGTCCTATGCTATTAAGATGATTTGGTAAATAAATGTGTAAGGAAATCAGACCACATCATTTGTCCCTCGAGTTCTCTACATAAAAGGTATTTATCATGAAAATAGTATGGTTCTTCTTACATGAAACTAAAATTAACTAATGATCACTGTACCTTGAAGAAAGATGGAAAATACCAAGTGGGAATGGCAAAGGATGTAACCTCAAGGGGCTTTGTTGGGTTATCTTCTGAACTTCCTTCTTAGGACCTATGACCCCTCATGGCACATATCATCACTTCTATTGTCATCCAATAAATAGGAAGCATATATTTGTATGGTGTGGTTCCAAAAGAGAGAGAGAGAAAAAAAAAGAAAAAAAAGAGAAGAAAAAAAAGAGAAAAAAAGAAAAAAGAAAAAAGAAAAAAGATAATGAGAGTTCAAATCACACTTCTTAGAAATAATAATAGGCTACAAGCATTGGTTATGGGGCTAGAAAGACATGTTATCCATGCCTAAAGATACCCCTCTAACTAAGGCCCTTCCTTCCTTCCTTCCTTATTCTCTTTTCTTCTCTTTTTGGAGAGATGATTCACTCTCTATGATTGTTATGGACTCATGATGGTAGGCCAGAAGGAATGCATCAATGTGAGGTCACTATTAATGGTATGGAATTGGTCTAAAACTTGGATGGATAGGTATGATTGTCATCTTAATCATAATTGACACAAGAACCTATTGCAAATATGATTAAGTACCTTACATCCCAATCTTTGCAATCCCTTCTCATCCCATTATTCACCTTACTACTGCATGCAATTATGGGCCTAATGATTTTGTATAGTATAGTGTAAGTTCTTGACCAAGGTAGTTTTTTGTTACTTGGAATAAAGGCATGATCTACATTTAACTTCTAAGGTGCCCACAGACATTTATAGAAGTGGTTATGTAAGGGCATTATGGTAGGAGCCTGCATGGGGGAGGACTCACTTGCATAACTTTTGTTGATCATGGCTTTGAACCAAATCTCACATATTCAAGAACATCATTGACAGATTCTCTAAATTTTTGCTTAATTTTGTGATAAACTTCTCATCAATTTTGAGTTATCTTTAATGCTTTTATATTGAAATTTCCTCTAAATTTAAAATTTCTTGATCATGTTGTGAACAAAAACTTTGGTTTTAATTGTTCAAAAACTTGTGTGCTTTTGGAGTTAAGCTCATTTATCATTGGGGGTTGGGGTGGGGGTTAAGGATGTACTTTTTGAAATTTTTATAACATACCATTTATGAGGATTATGGCAAATAATAGTAAAAATAATCAAAATAACTTGAGAAAATTGATAATTCTCATTACCTTAAAACCTTGGGAAACATTATTATAAAGTCATCTTGAGCCTACATGCTAAATTTTTTTTGAATTTTGAGCTAAGGATTCAAAAGGATTAATCATTAATGAAAAATTATCAAAACTAATGTTGATCTTTTGGTGATTTTAGATGATGCCAAACGGAATCCCTATGGTTGAAGGTCTTGTAAAAGCAAAGGAAATGAGGCCAAGAGGAGAACAATGGAGGATATGGCCATGGAAAAATAGTAGCACATATAGGGTTAAAGCTCAAGCATTGCATGTTTGTTGAATCCATGAGATGACAAGAAGAAATTTCAATCCATCCTTCAAGAATGTTCTGCATAAAAAGAGAAGCATTAGCATAACAATCAAGGTTGAAAATTTTGCCACCACTAGTGACAATAATAAGATTCATCTTCAGTAGATTTTTGAAGACCTCTATAATTTTCACAAACTTTGATGTTTATCTAATTATTTAATCATTTTATCATACATCCACCAGAATAAAATTTTGTAATATGACACTCCAATTTTGTAATGGTAGTAATCCTAGTCTTGGTCACCCCACAAGTTTTGTAATAAACTTCATCCATTTATATATTACTTGAGGAAACGTTTTTAGTTAGTTGTGGGGGTATGATGAGACGTGATATTTAGGGTAGCTTCATTGACACATCCCCATTGACGGTGCCTCATTGACACATCTCCATCGATGCATGCATTGATGCATATGTGTGAATGAAAATGTGTTGATGCATTAATGGGTAACACATCTTAGATGTGTTGATGTAGCCTCATCAATGCATCCTTGCATCATCATTGATGCATTCTTATCGATGCATCCCCATCAACATAACTAAATGCATTAACGCATCCCTGTGAATGCAATGCCTATATTTACTTATAAATATGTGAGCACCTGCCATGTATTTGGCACCATTTGGTTAATAGTGTAGCTAGACTCTTGTAGTTTTTTCTCATAATCCTAGAAAATAGTCAGTGAGTGCTTGTAATGTGGATTTGAGTCAATTGTATGATGTCTTATTCAAGTGACAATGTACCTGGACACATTTCATGAATGACAATAAGATCACGATTAATTTCTATCCATTGAAGCACTTTGACTTAGAATAGATTTACTTTTAATGCAATTTACTTTGATGTACTTAGTTAATATTTACATTTTCATGCATATTAATTAATTGGTGGAATAAGCATGATTAATTTCGAGCGTAAAAACACATATGCTTGGTAATCCTAGTAGCATTGTTGCTTAATTCACCTAATAGAATAAAACATGGTAATTCTTGTAGTGGATATGTGAGTTCAAGACATGTATAACAAGTTGGGAACAGACACTCATCACCTTTAGGCTAGATTAGAATTTATCTTGTTACTAATGAGATTAATTAATTAATTTCTATATTATTGTTCAATAAATTTAAGGGCTACATAACATCAATAATCATATGCCTTACTCTGGACTAAATCATACATGATCAAACTACCACTAGTCCAAGTGAGAAGACAACAACCTATGATTAATGGTTAACAATCTAGATACCACACTAGTCCCATCCACAAAATTTGACCAAATTGCATGTGAACGCTTGTGACTCATATGGTTGGGTGTATGGGGTACCCTATGCTCCTTAATGATATAAATGATTTGCAATGACATTCTAAATTTTCTTCTTACTTGTCATTTATGATGTTAACTCTTGCAAGATTAGTAGCCATTGAATGATTTGAGGACTTACCATTGGTTTGTTTATCAGGAACCTAATTACACTATGATCTTTATGCACAAGCACTAGATAACCAAGCACATGATACCTTGAATTTTCAAGTGCATTTACTATTATCATTAGCTCCTTCTTTATTGCAGTGTAGTTAGGTTATGCATATTTAATACTTCTACTTGCATATTGGATATAGTATTGAAGATTTTGATCATCCAACTACATAAGTACAACTTCTAGAGCATAGTTGTATGCATTAGTCATGATGTGGAAAAATTAAAATCAATTAGGTATTGATAGAATGGAAGTCTCTATGAGCCTTTACTTGAAGAGCTCAAAGGCATTTTAATAATTTCATGTTTAAATTAAAGATAAATCCTTCTGTATGAGTTCCACCAATAGGTTTGTAATCTTAGAAAATTTTTTGATGAAGCACCTATAGTACCTAGTGAGTTCAAGAAATGATCTTACATTTTTTTACTATTTGAGGCCTTTGAATAATTTCTTGGATAATTTTGATTTTTTAGGATAAAATTTGATGCTTCTTTCTAAGATCTACTACCCTAAGACCATGTCTTCCTAGATCATGAGATGGCTCTTTTTCTAGTTGTGTTTCAAATTTGTCTCTGTATATCTCTTGAGTACTTGCTCAAAGTTTGATTCATAGATAAAGAAGTAATCCATAAATACTTTCACATCATTTTCAATATGCTTTTGGAATATGCTAAGAACCAAGTGTTGAAACATAACAAGAATATTACATAGGCCAAATGACATCTAGTTATATGAAAAAGACCTTTAGAAACTTGTGAGGATTGTTTTGGACTATTCCTCTATAGTAATTTGGATTTGGTTATAGTTGTTATAACCATATAAAAAGATATAATATTTGTATCATACTATTATGTCCAACACTTAATTATTAAATGATAATGGATAATGGTCTTTGAAGGTGGCCATATTCAATAGCCTAAAATTGATGCAAATTCACCATTTATGTTTCCTCTTAGACATGATGATAAGTGGGCTCATCCACTCATTTTTTGTAATAAGGAACATGAATTATATCTTAAGAATTTTTTCAATCTCTTACTTTATTACCTTCTTTATTTTAGGATTCAACCTATCCTCTTGTTGATGTATTGGATTGATCACTAGATCCATGTATATGCAACGTTGACATACATGTGAATCAATGTTCATGATCTCATCAAAAGAATAGAAAAATACTACTTGTTATTTGTTAACCTCTTCCACAGGCTTCTTCTTTTGTTCCCTTGTAAGTTTGGCATTAATGATTACTAGTTTACTATTTTTAAGAAAAATATATTCTAGTAATTCTAGTAATGGTTTTAGGTTTGTTGGTTCTAACATTGGTTCTTCAGGAATCTTTAACTTTTTGCTGTTAATGTTCTCTTCCTAAACATGGCTTTCTTGAGAGAGTTTTTGCTACACTTCTTCCATCTCATCTAAGTAATTCATGTAAGAAATGGTAAGCCTTTTTTTCTAGTTCTTTGTAAATTTGAGATTTATAATTGTCATTTTCTATTAGACACTAAGTGCCTTCTTGCTTAGTGACTATTTCATACAAGCATTCGTTCACACACAAATCTCTTTTGTATAATTACTACATGTTATTTCTTTCTACTTCATGTTCCATACTTTTTACATGTAGTTGCATCATGCATCACTATACATGATGCATGGATCATGCTACTTCTCTATAATTCCATGCTTATTTTTCTTGGTAATCTCTAAGGAAAGGTCTGTAATGCCTAGCTTAGTATCAATGGTGATAAGTCATGCTCTTTTCATGATGATTGGAAACTTACCATTACTGTTGAATACATGAATAACTAGAAATCTATGGGATAGGACCACCCATTGATGGTAGTCATCACATAATCTACTTATCTTAAAGAAATTGTAATAAATTGATGTAGAAGCTCTAACTTGATGTTGCTTTCCTACATTATGTGAAGGTTCTCCACTTTGTATATTTTTTAGAAAATTAAGTTCATGCTTAAACTAGAAATTAGTGGAGTATTACATGAGGAATTTCCTACCATGTACAAATAAATCAAGGAACTACTTGGATCCATTCTCTTCTTATAAAGAGAGCCTACTTTCATCCAATTATTGATGACATGAGTGAGCATGACTATCCTCATATTTGGATCTTAAGTGATGGTAGTTATTGGTTGATTCATCTAATGTGGAGATAGTGGGATATAATTTTGACTTGTCACTATGTGTTCCTACACATATTTAGGTGGCATGATAGACCTCCTAGCTTCATTCATAAATATGAGACCTAAGCTAAAGAATGGATGTTTCCATGGCTTACAACTTAAGCTAGTACTAATACCATCTCATTAGGTATGAGTAGCACATGTAACAGTTTTCTACTATGGTTGTAATGAAAACTTGTCTTGTATGGATGGTGGAGTAGGTGGTAAAGGAGTTGGTGTTTGTTGTTGAGAGGAATAATAATGATTAGGGGCATAGGAGGATGATTTGGTGCATGTTGTTATAAGCTTGTGATACTCAGATGACATAAAAGTAATGTGAGGAAGCATGGACCATAGAATTGCTTATAGAAATGCATTGTTGGACATAATACCCATAAGGATCAGGTTGTCCTTATGGATAATGCTACTTGGGTGATGGCATTTCTCATTAGTATGGGTTTTGCCACTACTAATGGTATCGCTTCTAAGGATGAGTAGGAGCCCCACTTGGATAATAATATTGTTGTTGGTAGGGTTGCATGTAGTTTCCTTATGGATAATTCAACCTTTTAGGTATTTTCTTCTTTATGAATTTGGAGTTTAAAGCATATGGCCCAAATTCTTGAAGATGTGATATGATTGAGTAGTAACCTTTTAGATGTTATTATTGGCATATGTCATATTTATCACCTTCTTCTAAATTAGAGTTTATAAACACTTCTACTATAGCTACTTTCTCCTTATGTTTGTACATATCCTTGGTTACTTTTTTTTCTTTTTGTTTTTTGCCTATTTTATTCTTGGCTAGTCTACTTTATTCTTCATGATCTTCAATGTATATTAATTTTTTTTGTTCATGGAGTCCCACATCTTATCATTCTTGGCTAAAATTTTAGTAATAGATTTATGCATTGGCAAGGTCTTTTACTAGATAACTTCCTCTAGTGGTGCCTCTTCTTCTAGCACATAAATAAAAACCACCTTCTTTTGAAGAGCAAGATTCCAGTTCTAGTCTTGTATACATTTTCATTTTCAAATTACTTCTTCTTTCTTGGTCACTTATTTAATCTATCTTTGTATATAATGAGCTTTGATTTCTAACAATCTCCCTTGGTCATAAATCATAAGAGCCTTCGTCATTCTACTAGAAATCCCATCTATGATATGATGAAGTTTCTCTTTTTAAGAAAAATCATGGCCAAGCATCTATGCAACAAGGAATAGTATCTTCCTCATTGAACATTATAATGAAAAATTCCATAAAAATAGCTTCATAAGATATATTTTCAACCTTTGGAGATGTCTAGGAATCATTTGGGATCATTTCACAGCATTTTGGCTTTGTTTTTGGTAATTTCAAGAAAAATAACAAAAAACTTGAAAAATCTTATAAGTGTTGTTGATGTTAAAGTTGATGCTAGCATCAACATCAATGTCACTATTGAAAACATCATTTCCAAGATCTTCAAGCCTTATCAAAATTGCATTCTAACATGCGCCTTGGATTCTTGAGGCCTAGGTAGCTTGCTAATAGTGATTTTTCCACTTTAGGCTTTAGAAAAATGAACTTTTTAAATCATTTTCTTGGCACTTTGGAGATCAACATTTTTATTCTAAGTATGAGGAATTGACAACTTTAGGACTTTAGAATCTTTGGAAGCACTTCCCCTAACTTTACATTATCTTGCATCCTTGGTTTACAACATTTCATGGCATTATGGATCTCTTAGCACTTATAGGATGTCATTACAAATGTTTCCAAGATGAGTTTCTGCTTTTCAAGAGTTATAATTTTCAGCTTGAAAAATTGTCCAACATATTTCTAACTATGGATTTGATGTTGATGCTGACAATGACATTAGTGTTAGCATCACCACCAATGAGACCTGCATTGACACCTCAAAATAGCATCTTAAAACATTAGCGAGCCTCTAAGACTTCTTGTTCTCTTCTTTGAAACTTTCGATGTTAGTTTGGAGGTCAAATGGAATCTCTAGGAACTAATCAATCTATCTTAGATGAAGCTACTCAAAGTTTTACTAAGTATTAGTATTACCATTATGACATCCCATTCTTGAATGTCATGGAAAACATCAAGTAAATGCTACATTCAACATTATGCATAAAGAAAATACATGAGAAATGTCAAATATAAGTTACATTCAACATTATTTGTAAAGAAAAAAAAAGGAAAAATACATATAAAAAAAGAAAAGAAAGGTTTATTAATGTGGAATAATATATTTGGATAATGATTTGAGTGTTTCTTGGGATTATCTTCCTTCAGTATTTATCCCTTAAAGGCTATCCAACATTGCCACCAACGTTACATCTATAATCAACCAGAAGGGATAGCTAGTCCTCTTCCTATGCTATTTCACCTAAAACCTATTACTTACCTTTATCAACATGCTAATATGACCTCTAATACCTAGGTATAAGTACCTTAGGTTAAACCTTCCAAGGTTACCTTGAGAGACATGCCTGTTATTATAATGTATCCTTTGAGGTCTTATTACAATAATTACAATATTTGTTACAAAGAGACACCATCTTCATTATGTAGTGACACAATTTGGAAATTAGGATGTGACAAAACCCATATTAGGTTTTGTTCATCCTTGATCAAATCCATACTAGCAACCTTTCTCTAGCTCCTATGCTTTTTTCATGCTCCTATGCTCTAATACTTTTATTTTTCCTTTTGACTTAACATTGAATATCCTAATGTTCTCTTGTTTATTATGCAAATAAAATATAATTAAGATGAATGTATGAAAATTAAATATTATTTTCTTAGTACTTACTTTCATTTCTAAGGTAATGAAAAGGTAAATTA
This sequence comes from Gnetum montanum, assembly GCA_015680685.1. Classification (NCBI taxonomy): domain Eukaryota; kingdom Viridiplantae; phylum Streptophyta; class Gnetopsida; order Gnetales; family Gnetaceae; genus Gnetum; species Gnetum montanum. The sequence continues at coordinate 184,217 of MNCI01027470.1, forward strand.
AAGGTCTACCAATCATTAATCATCAATCCTAACAAGGGTCACACAAGTGAAACTCATATCTAGTTACCCAAGTGAAGGTAAGGTAAAGCCTTATTTCCAACTTGTATTACCCTAAATAATTTAGTTACATAATTAAAATATAAATTAAAAATAAAATAAAATAAGAAGATTATAAATAAGAGTAAATTTAAGATACTTCCTAATCTTGATTAACCTTGGGAATTAATGGAAGTAGTTGTAGTTCTACCATAAGGTGTATATAATCAGATGGCCTTATTCGGGATGGTAGGGCTTGATCTTACTTCTCAAAATTTTCTTTAGCAATTAATTTTAGTAACTTGATAACTTAGAAGAATTGAGCATCATACCCAATGTAGTCTAAGATCTTGATAAAAAATGATGTTAACCCATCTTGATTAGTCATGGCAATGTAGTTGGTAAAATATGGTTGTTGATGAGTACTATCCATCAACATCATTTATTCATGCATTTTGATATTTGACTTTTGTTTATTAAAGATTTGAAGTAAGTGACATATGCACTGATCAATGGAATTGCATGTTGAATTGGTGGGAGCATCTTCTTCAGGTTGGATTTGTTTTCGATGGATTCTTTCACATATCCATATTTTAAGATTTGATAAATGCTACTTCTAACTTTTGCATTAATGTCTTCATAGCAAATAAATGATAGTGGATTGATATCAGTATGTATTAAAAATAACTTATTCTTCAAACATTTCTTTATTTGGTTAATTAGATGTGCTACTTGAGAAAGTCTAACATTTGAATATGTTGATTTAGGAATTAAATATGTGTTGACCATACCTACATATCTTTCTAATGATTGGATTTTAAATATCAATGCCAACATTATGTGGCTTCTCTAGAACTTTGACTATTCTTTCTTCTCCATGATTTGAAGTTGTAGGATTTCAAAGATTAGATCTTCTAATCTCCATTCAAATCTTTGTGTCAATTTGAACTTGGCTTATTTATAAGAGATTGTGCAACAATCTATGTTATGATTCTTGCAATAGGCTAATCATAAAAGAAAAAACTTTATAAGAAAATTTTTACTTGTAAACATCTTCATATCCTAACTTTTTCAAATCAAGCTGAAATTCCATGGCAAGACTTCTTATGGGTAAAAGAAATTAGCATCCAAATCTTGTAACTTTGAAAAGAAGTATGAGTATTAATACTCATTCCAGTCTAACGTCCATGATGAGTATAACATATGTTATTTTTCACTAGCTATGAATCTTGCAAGCATGTTGTATTTTGCAACTTTCATTCTTATTTTTGGATTCTTTTCTAGGTCATTTCTCTTCATGGTTATCATACACATTGTTGGAACAAGATTATGATTCTTCATGATGTTCTACCGCATGATTTGATTATAGGATAAATTGATATATATCTTCATGATCATTTTGGTTTACCGACTCACACTTTAATTGATTTTGGATTGGTATCAACTATGTATATTACCTAGACTCTTAATGTCTTTTCCACCCTCTTAACACACTAGTTCTAGTAGTGTAACTAATGAAAAACTAGGGGTTAGTGATATAAGACTAAATATCAACATATGCTAAAAATCTAATCCTAAGACCTAAGATGACTGAAGAGCTTAGATTTATTAATACCAATAATTAAATTATTAGGCATAGTTAGATATTTAATATATGGCCTCTTAAGGCATGATTTAAGATATCACCTAATTTTTAGATACCTAAATGATTAATTTAACCTTACCATTGAGCTTAGAAGGGTAAAACATATTAGAAATGACTATTCATATGTTAGAAATGAACATCATTGATGAGCAGCGAGGTATCCTTATGTCCAACCATACGAATATGAGTGTTACGTGTGATCTAGTTGAACTCCAAGAATTAAGTGTTTATGTGCTTACACAGAACAAGAATGGGTTATGCGATTGTTGTCTTCCCAAGCTTACTTGTAAGGCATGATTGTATGGTTAAGTAAACTTGAGGTATATGATTTTTATGCTTTTTATGTTTTATGTTCCTAGTGCTTGAAATGTAGAAATAAAATAATTGAGTTAACTAATTTAATTTCACTAATCAATTATGCTCTAACTAGTCCTAACACCAGCATCCGTTCCCACTTGCCAGACACATCCTAAACTAGTGTAACACTGCTGGGATTACCAATTGCTAGTCATTACTGGGTTACCAAGTGTTCCACATATGCTTGAAGTGGTTGTACTGAGTGTGCTAATTCATTGATAATTAACAATTCAATAAAATAACATTAATTAACTAATGAGATTAGTGAATAATAGTAAATAACATTTAAATGAAATAATTAAGCTATTCTGAATGTTGCAAGGTTTATCACAAAGTTTGTCTTTATTTCTGGACACAAGGTATGCTCAAATACACAATGCTTGAATAAAGATCCATTCACTTTATGATTCCTATTATGGATACTTAGAAATAATTCTAACTCTAGAAAGGGAAAACTACAAGAGTTCGGCTAAGGGACTAAGAAACTAATTGTGAAATCAAGTGTCCCTATCTCTTATTTATAGGTGATGAGACAAGTTCTAATATTTCATGTTCGATATCGCTTTGGCAACTCCAATATCGCGTACCTTACATCAAGGGTCTGATATTGTGGGTCTGATATCGAGGGTTTAATATCACAACTCATCATATCCCCATGACTAAATGAAAACTCGTCTGTGAGTTCCTTACAAAATATTGGGAAGGTATGGGATTATTAACTGAACGACAACTAACGATGACATGGAATGACAAACTCAAAGTACATGGTGAACAGATCGAGAAACATATTATAGCAGTGGTGTTCATAACCATTGTGGTGAACACTATACATAGATGACATCCATATCCTCATTTGATAGCTTGAAGAGAGAGAGAAAAGAAAATGAAGCGTGTTGCTACTAATGTCGAAAATGTGCACACCATTGTTCATCCATGGCCACATGATCAAGCTTGTTCCATGTGTAAATGCTTTTTGCTCTAGTCCATTCTAAGTGCTCCCTTCTATCCTAGTCCATTATTCATGTGATCGACATCTGCACACACAACACAGTCACGAATTAGCAAGGATAGATAAGATATAATGTGATTGATATATTGCCTCAATATGAAGCACCTTGGCTAGGTTGTGGGTATGGAAGATACTGGGTTAGAGGTTTGTAACTGATGACTACCCAAGGTGTAGGGGTGACAGAAGTAATGAAATGGAAAAATTTTGTGACAGGCCTCCATGACTATGAGCAAACCTTCAGTAACAATAGGATGGAAAACTTAAAGAACAAGAAACATGAGAGAAATAACAATGGTAAAGCTAATAAAATAAAGAAAAAATAGATGTCATTGATGGGGTGAAACGAGAAATGGTTGATTGCAAGAAGTGTTTAAGGGAAAGAACTTAATAATTGGACCAAAAATGAATGCCAGTGGGTCCTCCCCAAAGTAGGCTCATTCCCTTTATGCCCAGACAAACCCATAAACCAAAGAGTCTGTAGGCTCTAGGAATGACATATGGAAACAATGGTTAAGGACTTACCCATAAGAATTTACCAAAGAATAATAATGCATCAACTAGGATATAGACTAATCATAAAACTGGAAATAAGGTAGAATATGGAAAGCAATACAGAAAGAGAGAATGGAATGGAATGAAATCCAAAAATCAAGGTTGTGTAAAGTCCCTTGTGTAGTATGTGATTAAGGTGACTTAATAAAATTTGGCCCAAATCCAGATTAAGACTAACCACATCCAATGATCTCGCATCAACACACTTGACTAATCCATCCTCCTGAAGCAATGAGAATGCTTCCATAGAGCCACCACCATTCCAACAAGAGAAAGATAGAGAAGTAGGAAGTGAGAAAGTGCCTTAGTTAGAGGGAACCTTTAGGCATGGGTAACATCTTTTTCTAGTGCCATAACTAGTGCTTGTAGCCAATGTTACTTTATTATGTCTAAGGGGTGTGCTTTGAATTCCCACTAGTTGTTTTGTTGTTTTTTAAAAAGTGAGAACCACACCATGCAAAGACTTATTTAATTTAGTCAACTTCTTGATATTGGTCAATAGCGGAATGACGGAAAACCTATGAAAAACATCCAAGTACCCAAGAGAATAGCCAGCATAAATGCATCGAATCCCCTTGAAGTTACATCCTTTTCAATCCATTTGTATCTTTTCTTGGTTTGAAGAATACCAAGTTACCTATTCATTAATAAGTTTGCTTAGAAAAATGGATAGTACATTTTCGAAATAAAGGGAGACCATGGAGTTGTATGGATGAATGGATGACGTGGAATCATTACCTGTTTTATCAAAAGAAACCATATCTTAGCATCAACATTAAAAGTCAAAGGTAAAAACCAAATATTAACAATCAACACCATTATAGTACAATCCACCATCATGAGCACTTATTATATGATGAGTGAGAGTAATTCAAAAAAAAATGTAATAGAGAAAGAAATAGTAAAAATGTTAATGATGGTGTATAACAAAAACAAGTAAAGATGAAGAATTTGTAAAACAAAAAAGATAAAGGAATTGAGGGCTTTAGAATGATTAGCATTAGTGGCTATCTCCCCCACAACTGAGTTAAAAGGAGGAGATCCAAAATAATGAGCAAGGTTGTCCATTAATAGAGGTAGTGTTAGTACTGGCCATTTTAGGCTCATGGCAAGGTTTGATTTGCTAGATGTTGGCTAATAATTTCCTATCTAGGCTTTCAGGTTTATATATCATCATGGCCCTTGAAAGAAAAGTTTCATGAATGATATAAGGTCCTTCCCACAACATTTGAAATTTAGTTCATTGTGGCACATGTGCGGGATTCCAATAGAGAACATTATCTCTTGGTTGGTATGTAACTTTCCTAATTCTTAGGTTATGACATTGCTTGTTGAAGGCCTTGTGCAATTCGTTGGATGACAGGGCATCTAATTGATTTTCATTTAGCAAGTTAAGGTTCATTAATTGTTCTTTCTGTGTTAGACTAAGGTCAAAGTTGAGGTCATATGTTGTAGATAGTGTACGGAGCTCAGCTTGGATAGGAAGTGTTGGAAGTTTATCATACACTAACTCATAGGGAGAGTAGCCTATAGGGAGTTTCCATGTGGAGCAGTATGCCCAAAGAGCATTGTTTAGTTTGGTGCTCTAGTCTTACCTATATTTGCTAATGGTTCGTGTCAATATTTTTGTGATCTCCCTATTGGTGACTTCGTCTTGACCATTCACTTATGGATGATATGATGTAGTCAGCTTATGCTCAACTTCTAAGCATTGCATTAATTTTCAAAAGGTCATACCTATAAAATGTGTACCATTATCAGAAATAAGTGCACGAGGCATGCCCAACCTATTTATGATTTTTTGTTGAAAAAATCATGCAGCCGTAGATGACATACAATTAGTAATAGTGATTGCTTTAGCCCATTTTGTAAAATAGTTAACAACAATAACAATGTAGGCTTTTCCATTGGACATTGGTGTGATAGGCCCCATAAAATCAATACCCCATATGTTGAAGGGTTCTAAAGGTTGAATCCATTTTTTTGGACCCTCCATTCTAGTAGTCATTCCCCCATCACGTTGGTAGTGCTCACAAGATTGGACAAAATGGTGAGCGTCCTGGAATAATGTAGGCGTATAATATCCTGCAAGAAAGATTTTAATGGCTATTTGTCTCTTAGCATAATGACCCCCACAAGGGCACTCATGAGCATCTTGGAGAAAGCATAATTGATCTACATTAGGAACACACCATTGGACCAAGCCATCAAAACATACCTTATAAATGTGTTCGTTGATTTCTATGAAATATTTGGCCTGGTGAAGAAACTGTTGTTTCTTTTTAATGTCTAGCCCTTGTGGTGTTTCTTGTGTGAGAAGATAGGTGAGAATGCTACTATACCAATTTGTATCTCTAGTTAATTAATTATTTATTATACCTACAAAGAGGAGTTCATCAAGGAAGCAGTCAGAGATTGGATATTCATTCTCTTTGTTATCCCATCATAATCGAGATATATGATCAACAACAACATTCTTGGTGCCTTTATGATTGATCATTGTAAGATTGAACTTTTGTAAGATCATGAGCCATCATATGATGTGAGGACTCACCATTGGTTTATTCATTAGGAACTATATTGCACTATGATCTATATGTACAAATACCTTATAGCCCAATACATAGTGCCTAAATTCTTCTAGTGCAAACACCACAACCATTAATGTTTTTTTGTGGTGGTGTAGTTAAGCTGTGCACTAGCAATACTTCAACTTGCACAATGAATGTAATAGGGTCATTTTTTATCATCTAACTATGTAAGTACGACTCCTAAAGCAAAGTTGGATGCATTAGTCGTTATGTGGAATGGTCTGGACTAGTCAAGGGCTTGTAGAATGGATGTTTTTATGAGGTTTTGTTTCAAGGTTTAGAAAGCTAGCTCACACTCCTTGGTCCATTCAAAGGGTACATCCTTCTTCATTAATTATACCAATGGTTTTGCAATCTTTAAAAAGTTCTCAAGGAAGTGTCTATAATAGTTAGTATGTATAAGGAATGATCAGATATCTTTTACAGTTTTAGGTTGATGAGTGATTGCTTAGATGACTTTAATCTTTTGGGATCTACCTCTATCCCTATTTGTGAAATCTTATGCACTAACACAATGCCTTCTTGGACCATTAAATGGCTTTTTTCCCATTGAGCCTTAATTTGGTTTCTATACATCGTTTCAGTACTTGCTCTAATTAGTCCAATGCTTATTCGAAGTCTGCTTTGTAGGTGGAGAAATCATCCATAAAGACCTCCACACCATTCCCTATTTACTACTAAAATATACTTAGAACTAGACGTTGAAATGTTGTTGGGGCATTGCACAAGCCAAACAGTATCTACCTATATGCAAATGTTCCCCAAGGACTTGTGAATGTAGTTTTGGCTTGGTCTTCTAGTGCTATTTAAATTTTATTGTATCCATTGTAACCATCCAGAAAACTATAGTAGCAATGCCTTGAAATGGTATCTAAGACTTGGTCAATGAATGGCAATGGGAAATGGTCTTTAAATGTTGCCATGTTCAGTAGTATAAAGTCTATGCACACCCTCCATTTACCTCCCTTTTTAGGCATAATGACTAATGGGCTAACCCATTCACTGTTAGCAATGGGCTAGATGAACCTAGCTTTTAGAAGTTGTTCAATTTCTTCTTTAACCACTTGCTTAAGCTTTAGGTTCAATTGCCCTTGCGATTATCATCGAGGCTTCATGGAGGGGTTAGTGTAAATTCTATGTTGGCATATCCTAGGATCTATTCCTGTTAATTTGAGATATGACCAAGCAAAGGTTTTTGACCATTTTTTTATCATCTTTAGTAGTATTTCTTTTTGTTGAAAAGTGAGCTTAGCATTAATGATTATTGATTTTCCATTCTTGAGAAATGTGTACTCCATACTGGTGGCAATGGTTTTAACTCAAGGGGCTCTTGCTTAAACTCATCAGGGATTTCCAACTTTCCCCAGTTGGTATTTTTGGTATCAGTACTTGGAAGTTGGCAATGGACTTGCTCTAATGTATCTATGCTATCGATATAGGCATAAGTCAAGATATCAATTGGTTCCATGCATAGAGTTGAATTGCTCTCTTGGTCAACTATAAGCCACCAGGTGCCTTCCTGTCTTGTGGCTGCTACATACAGGCATCTTTGTATGTTAGTCACTTGTGCACACTGGTTTACATGTAGGAAAGCTTAAGCATTGTACAAACCAGGCCTTTTGCATGTAGTTGCACCCTATCTCACTGTATGCAATGCATGCAAATTTCTTCTTCTCAATCTTCCTAAACATATTTTTCTTTGACATTTCTAGGAAAAGATCATGTATGCCTAATTGCACATTAATTGTACTTAACCATGCTCTTCCCATTATGATTCGGAAGTCTCCCTTATAATTGTTGACTTGAATCACTAGGAAATCAGCTGGATATGACCACCCACAAACTGTGGTGACAATGTCCTTCACTAGTCCTAATGGGATAGTGATGGACTGGTCAGCCAACTCTAAACGAATGTTATTCTTTTTTAGTGGAGGTAGGTTCCATGCTTTGTACATTTCTTAAGAGATTAAGTTAACGTCAGAACCGAAATCCAAAAGACCTTTGCAAGGCTAATTCCTAGCAATTTGCAAATATATAAGAGGACTTCTAGCATGAAAAAATAAAACTTTTCAAGTAATCACTCATTACAACACTACTTTAGGACAAGCATGCATAATTATAGAATGTTTATCCAAATTGCTACCACTCAATTAAATTTTTTATTTGCCATTTTCTACATTTTAACATTTGAATTTTCTCATCAATTCATGGAAAAATTCAAAATTTTCCATTTTTTGGGAGACAAGCCCCAACGGTGTTAGTAGTCATCATCAAAAACTAGGGAGGCAAGAATGGTAGCATTGGTAGTATTCAAGAAGGTAGGTACTGATGAATACCATTGACAACTATGAAGGTAGGGAATAGCGGTGTTGGTGATGTTTGAGATGGCAAGCATTGATAGTGTCAGCGGTCATCATCGACAAGTGGAAAGGTAGGAAATCAGGATTTCGATGGACATCATTGGTAACTATGGCTGCCAAAATTTTTGGTCGACTTCTTGATGATAGTGGAGGTACAGGCAATGATGAAAACAGTGCACATGATGATGGAGAGAATGACACAAAATGTGGAGGATGGCAGGGTAGAGACACACAATGTTAATGATAATATAAGGGATGGTAGCGATGGAAGGATCAAGTAGTAGTGCATGGGAGTGTAGGAGTGGAGTGGTAGTGTGATGGTGGGAAGGGGGCACATGGTGGTTGTTATGGGGGTTGTGTAGGGTGACGATGGCATTGCAATGTGCTATGGCTTGGCTAGACCTAAATGGGCATGTAGGGTTGTGTAGGCTCTTGTAGGGCCTCATGGCCATTTCAAAAAAATTTTATTTAATAATAATAATAATATATTACTGTTATTTTTTAAAAATCAATTTAATCAATTATAAATTTATATATAGTACTTACCTAAATTTTAACTAACTATTTGGCTTAACTTGGTGCTTAATAGCATAAGATTAAGAATTGGTTGGAAGTGATAATATAAGATCATGGGTTCAATACTAGCCTTCAAATTTTCAAGGTTTTCTTAACATTAGTTTTTTTAATACTTTTTAATATTATTTTATTCCATTGCACTTGAGCTATTGAAGTGGTGATTTGGTGGATGATAAGATATGGGTTTAGTTGGCTAAGGGAATATTCTGGTTCAATTCTCAACCTTAAAATTTTGAATTTTTATTTTTTTTTAATTTTAAAAAATTTAATAATAATAATAAATTCGTTAATGTATTATTTTTATAAAGCACACATAAAAATATTTAAATGGTGATATCTCCCAAACCGTATGTCCAATTAGGACAAAATTTGTACCATTGGAATCATCTTGATAAGTATCATGCATTGGGCATCGTTTTAGGGTCTAAAAGCCAATACTAGGCTTCAAATTTATATGTTTTCTTAACATTAGTTTTTAAATACTTTTTAATATTATTTTATTGCATCCCACTTGAGTTGTTGAAGTGTTGATTTGGTGGATGATAAGATATGGTTTTGGTTGGCTAAGGGAAGATTTTGGCTCAATTCTTAACCTTAAAATTTTGAACTTTTTAAAAGTTTTTTTTTAATTTTTAAAAATTTAATAATAATAATAAATTATTCATTAATTCATTAATTTGTTATTTTTATAAAGCACATATAAAAAAAATTTAAATGGTGATATCTCCCAAACCATATGTCCAATTAGGACAAAATTTGTACCATTGGAATCATCTTGACGAGTATTATGCATTGGGAATGGTTTTAGGGTCCAAAAGCCAATTTATGTTTTCAAGATTTTAAAGAACCAACATAGCCAGTTTTGTTGAATTAACATTATTAAGTTGATGTATGGGTATCATGAGAGCTTCTAAGATGATTTGGATTCAATTATAAATGATATACTGACTCTTGGATAAAAAGTAATGCATATACATTTACAAATTTATAAGTGATGTAGGCCTATTCTCTTAGATCATGGTTATATCCTAGCAAGGTACTAAGGAGAAGGTTAGCAAAGTAATACATGACAACATTACCCATCAAGTACTAGTTTACCTATAGGCCTCATGGTAATAACCCTTACTAGTTAAGTAGGTATGAGACAATCTTATGATTAGGTTGAATCCTTTAAGCTTACTAATGCGTAGGTCTTAGGTAAGGTAAGTAATGCCAAGTTACAGGGGTTGGGTGGGGTTAGGTGCTTAGAATACTAAGTTTCAAATAAGATAAGATCAATTCAAGCCATGGTTACTAATCTTCTGGAAGGAACTTATTAATGACCTTAATTAATTAACATTCTAATAATATTATAAGATGGGCAAGAGTTACCTAGACTAGTGTATCCTTGTCTTAAAAATATTCCTTGTAATTGATATAACTTGTTGAGGCATAATTAGATCTCCTAGTCGATAATATCCATGAAAGTCACTTACCAAGAAATCTTGTTGGTTGATGGGATCTATCTTGAATATGATACGTGTTCTTCTCCTTTAGATATGTGGTCTTGACTCATTTATTCATGAAAATATGTGAAAGGATATATTTTGTCTTATAAGAATCATCTTAGATATAAGCCACATTTGGTGGTAGTCCATAACTCTTCCTAGATTGTCGCTCCCTGATTTACCGTTGGATTGTAGTTGGCCCTTGGGTTGTGGTTTGTTATGATACGAAATGTGACATCCTATTCTTTAATGTCATGGAAAATGTCAAATATATGTTACATTCGATATTATGTTTTCATAAAATACATGGCAAATGTGAAATATACGTTACATTCAACATTATGCATAAAGAAAATAATAGGAACAATACAAAAAGAAAAGAAAAGAAATCTTTATTAATGTGGAATAATATATTTAGATCGTACTCTAAGTGTTCCTTGGGGTTATCTTCCTTTGGTATCTATCCCTTAGAGACTATCCAACATTGCTACCATAGTTAGACCTATAATTGACCAAAAGGGATGGCCAATCCTCTTATTGTCCTATTTCACTTGACACCTATTACTTGCCTTCTACTAGCTCCACAATTCCATGCTAATACAACCTCTAATGCCTGGGTATAAATACTTTAGGTTAAACCTCCAAAGGTTACCTTAAGAGACATTCCTATTATTACAACATGTCCTTTTAGATCTTAATTACAACTTGTCCTTTCAGGTCCTGTTACAATGATTACAATACTTATTATGAAGAGACACCATCTTCATTATGTAATGGCATCATTCAGAAATGGGGACATGATAACCATTCTTAGAATTCGAAAAATGGAATCATTGACCTCCACAATTAGCATTTTGCCTTATTCCTAAGTTTCTTGCATCCCTTAACATTTCGTTGATATCATTTTTGCTCATCTTAATGGAAATTTAGGTGCCTTGAGAGTTTTTGAATAAGACTAAGAAAAGTTATGGAAATTTTTCTAAGTGTTTAGTCAACGCTGACACTAACATTAATGTTGACACTTTTGGCATTGGTATGTTTCAATCATAATGATCAAGCTCTGCATTCGACATTCTTTTCCTACCTCATTACTTTCCAAACAATATCTCAACATCATTATGCATTAGTTTAAAGATCAAATGAGTCTAGAATGCATGGAGCTAGCATTTGGTGACATGATCAAAATTTTTCTAAATATTGTCAATGTTGACATTAACATCAACATTAGTGTCAATGTTATGTTATCAAGTTCAAGCATCAATAGAAATAATGGTTAAACCTACTATTTTTGAACTCTAGATCAACTTTAGATGTGCAACACTTAACTTTGAGTTTGGTTTTAGTAATCCTAAGTTAAAATTACTAACTTTAGGCTTATAAATATGAGCTCAAAACATGAATTCTAGGCTAGTTTCATGACATTTGAGAATACTTAACAAATTTCAAGAGATCAAGAGCATGAGTGCTTGCCAACATTGTAGCACATGTATGCTCCATATCCATTTTTTTCACCTTCATCATCACTTCTAGAGATAGAATTTTTAGGCTTTTGCAACACTTTCTAAAGTTTGAATTTTTTTAGCTCTAGCATCAATGATGGGACCCTTAGTCAAAATAGCCTCATTTTGGCCTAAAATTGATTCTAAATTATGTATATAGCTTTCCCATCTAGATCCTAATCCTCTAGAGGTTCAATTTCATCCTTTAAAACCACATTTTTCTCATAAATTGGGTTTATATTATTATTTTTATTATACTTAAAATTTTTCATTAATTCTTATAGTTTTAGTTCCCCATAGGAGGCAAACACTTTATTTTCATTAATAAAACATTTTATTATTTGGGAAGGAATCCGAAAATGTTTTTGCTTCACTACCTACAATTAATCTTGATGTCATAATTCCACATGCAACTAATACACCACCTACATGTAGCCTTTTTCCAAATAACAACACTATTAACCCATCATTTCATGTTCAACATTGTAATCCATTACTAAGCCCATTTTAGCCACTTTTCTATATACCATAAACTCAACAAATGTCATGTCCTCATTCCCAAATGATGTTGTTGTATAACAAAGTTGGTGCCTCTTCATAACAAATGTTATTGTTATCTTAACAAGACCCAAAAGGGTAGTTGTAATTAAGACCTGAAAGGGCACATTGTAATAACAAACATGTCTTGTAAGGTAACCTTTAGGGGTTTGACCTAAGGCATTTATACTTGGGCTTAGAGGTCATTCTAGGCATGGAGTGGTAGAGTTGGTAAGGCAAGGCATGGGAGTTGGGTGAAGTGGGATAGGAAGTGGACTAGCCATTCCTTCTAGCCAAGTTATAGGCCTAACTGTGGTGGCAGTGCTAGATTGCCTCTAAGGGATAGATGCCAAAGAAAGAAAATCCCAAGGTGCACTCTCAGAGCATGATCCAGACACACTATTCTATATCAATAAATCATTCTTTTCTTTCTATTTCTGTACTTTTTTTTATTATTTCCTTTACCCATAATGTAGAATGCTACATATATATTGATGTTTGGTATATTATCTTCTTAGACATAATGTCAAATATAACATATATTTGATGTTTTCCATGACATCTGGAAACGGGATGTCACAATTAGTATAAAAGAAAATCATGATCCAAGGGCCATTCAGAATCATGGATTGACTACAACATGAACTTGATGATGAACCATAAAGCCATGAAATAGGAAAAATCATTGATCATCATTGGATACACCATATGTTTGAGATATCCCACCAGCTAACAAAATTCTTTCATGGATATCTTTGATTAGTGAAGATTTGATTATGCTTCATCAAGATTCATCAATTGCATGAGATGTTAATAAGATAAGAATACACTAGTCCAGGTAAATCTTAGCCATTTTAATATTATAAATATTAATTGATTAAGGTCATTTTTAATTTTCTCCCAAAAGTTGGTAACCATGATTTGAATTGATCTTGTTTATTGAAACTCATTATCTTGAGCAACTTAGACTCATTTATAAGTGATCATGTCTTTCATACATCAACTCAGTAATGCCATTTTGGTAGAATAAGCTAGTTTAGATCTTTTAAAATCTTGAAAATCCAACTTTGTTTCTAAATCCTAAGGCCATGCCCAATGCATAGTACTTGTTGAGATGATTTCAATGGTACAAATTTTGTCTTGATCATACTTACGTTTTGAAAGATATCGATGTTTAATATATCTCATTATGCATGCATTAAAATAATATTAAATTATTAAATCATTATTTAAAAAAAGTAAAAAAATTTAGGATCAATAATCAAACCTGGAATCACCATTTACCCATACCAAATTCCACTTGAGCCACAATGTTAATTGCTAAGGCAAGGAAATAAAATAATAATAAAAATTTATAAAAAAAGCATTTAAGCAGAAGGTTGTGGGCTGAAACCCTAACCCCCCATTTTTCAAATAAATACATACATACATACATACATACATATATTCATATTTAAAAATAAAAAAACATAAAAAAATAATAAAATAAAAAAAGTAAAAAAGAAAAAATATTTTTTTAAAAAATTTATAGGTTGTCTCACCTTGCAAAGGTCACACAAGTGTTGTAGGCCGCACTGGCCTTGTAAGGGCTATGTTATCCCTATAAGTTATGTTGGCCCTAAGGGCCAATGGAAACGATGACCATCAGCTACTTGCATAGCCACCACCCTTGCCAACGACCTCTTGCTTGGTCTGCTATCCTCCCATGCCATGCACATTGCCACTCAATCTATTGCCTTGGCCACCACATGCCTACCACTTTGTAGATGCCAATGATGTCATGGATCATAGGCACCCTTGGTGCTTTGCGGACATTGCCATGGATCATAGGCATCCCTGGCTCTAATGGCGCTGTCAGTCATAGGCACGCTTGGCATTGATGACATTGTCAATCATAGGCATCCTTCGCATTTATGATGTCATCAATCATAGGCATCCATGGTGCATATGGTATCGTTAATCATAGGCATCCCTAGCACTAATGGTGTCATCGATCATAGGCATCCTTGCAATTGATGGTGCACTAATGACAGGCCATCCCTAGTCCTCTAGTGCTGCTATTTTTGGGCTACATAGACCCTAAAAGGGACCATGTGAGCCTTAAGGGAGCTATGTGAGCCCTATGAAGGATTATGCAAGCTTTGGAGAGGGTTGTGTAGGCCCTAAAAAGGGGTCACACAAGCCCTTAGATGGGCCACATAGGCCCTAGAGGGGGCTACTTAGGCTCTAGAGATGGTTGCACAGTCCTTGGTGCAACCCCACCCTTCTCCTATTACCATGCAATGTGTGTTTGCTGCTAGCATTGCCTGTTGCCACTTTATGCAATGCTCTTTCCTCATGGTGGCTCATCATCGAGCATAGGCCTTCAACACCATGCAACGGATGCTATGACCACTAACATTTGAGACATCGATCTACACATCCTAATCATCACGTTGCACAACCATCACTACTACAGTCCTCTACCTTGGCTACTAATCTACTTCCAACAATAGGTGCTTTACCCCAGATGCTACCATTGGCATATCATTGTGACCATTGCTACCATGTGATGGGAAAATTCTTTGTTAATAGATAGAAGATTCAAAATTCTTATCAATTGACAGAAAATTCAAATTCCTGTAAACAAAGCTACTAGTTAAATTAAAAACATGCAAAAAAATAATTTTCAAATTTGAATTTGGTGCCTTGGTAGTAATGGGGATAAAAATTCCATAATTAAGCATGCTCATTTTGCAGTAGAATTGGGATGGATGACCTCTTGGGAAGTCTCATTTTTTGTGGCAAAAAAGTTTTGGACTCTAGAAGCCATAACTTTTAATTTTGAAAGCCTTTTTCAATGAACAAAGAGCTTTTTCCTATAGATTTGAACCTTCTAGACATAATGGTGAAGTCAAATTTGTCCTAGGAAACCCAAAAATTTAGTTTTCACCCCTTGCCCGATATAGTACCTTAAGACCCTTAAAAGTTCAATTTTAGCATAACTTAAGTATACGATGTCCATTTTTAGCATATGAATAGTCATTTTGTACATTTTTCACCCTTCTAAACTCAATGGTGAGGTTATATTTATCATCCATGAAACTAATAATTTAATGATATTATAAATTTAACCTTTTGAGCTTTGATGTCAAGTGCTTAATTTTTACTTTTAGTTCTAAGAGCTCTCATTAGTTACACTACCAAAGTCAGTGTTCTTAAAGGGGATAGAAAGGTCATTAAGAATTATGATAATGTTGTTAAATATTACTAAAATTAGATATTACCAAAATTAGTTGGAGAATCAATTAATCAGTTGATGTATTAGTTTAGTTGGTGAATTAATTGGTGAAATAAAACTGTCTTTAATAGTTAAAAAGATGTATATCAATCCATCATGCAACCAAAACATATGAAAAAATAACATGGAGACTCAAAATATTAGTTCAACAAGATGTATGATACTTGTAAAAAGAAATGAGTTAGAGGAGAATCCAAGAATGGGAATGAAATTTGCAATGTACAACATACTTGCAAGATCTTTAGTGAGTGAGAAACAACATTCGCTATGTCAACCATGGGCCTTGGATTGGCACAAATATCAATATCCATGCATTTTAGTAGAATTACAAGATTTGGATGCTGATGTTTTATGCTTATAAGAAGTCTTGTCATGGGAGTTTCTTTACCAATTCCAACCAAACTTGGAAAAGATGGGATACAAAGGTATTTACAAGCAAAAATGTTCTTATGGGAGTTCTTCTTTTGAGCTATACAGATTAACATATTGCAGAAATCACAACATGGATGGTTGTGCAATCTTTTATAAAGAAGCCAAGTCTAAATTGGTATAAAGATTTGAATGAAGTTTAGAAAATATGATTTTTGAAATTTCAGAACTTCAAGCAATGGCCTTCATAGTTATTCTAAAAGTCCATCTATCAGGAAGATGTGTATGTGTAGTCAACACACATTTAATTGCCAAACTAACATGTTCACATGTTAGATTATGTCAAGTAGCATACTTGATTAAGCAAATAAAGGAAAGTTTGCAAAATAAGTTATCCCTAAGCTATATTGATCTAGTTTAGTTTATTCTTTATGAAGACTTTGATGTAAAAGTTGGAAGTGGTGTCTATCAATTATTAAAATATGTAAAACAACACAAAATTTTGAATGTTATAACCAATATTTATCATGTAGCTTTCACCCCATGAAACTTGATGTAAAACTTCATTGTAAATGTGAAAGTTATGATCCAAAATGGGCAATTTCACATAATTTATACTTTTGGGGCGAAAAATTACCTCATAATTGGCCAAAGCCTCATTCCCCAAGTGGAAAAAGTCACCTAGTGTCTATATTTGGGCTAGGGTCAAAAATGCCTTTTAGAATGCCAAAAAAGGAAATTTGATGGGTTTTATGAGGGGTATGCATTTTTCTATGCTAGAAACACCTGCACAGGGGTAGATCTCATCTACCCCTAGTGTGGAAGGGTGAGGGTTTTGGAGACTTTTCCCCTTCAACGTGGAGACCAAATGCACAATTTGGAAACTTTTCCCCAGCTTGGAAACTTTTTCCCCTTAGCTTGAAAAGTTTCCTCCCATGTTAGAAACTTTTCCCCCACCTTGGAAAGTTTTTCACCTAGCATAGAAAATTCAATCCCTTAGTGTGGAAGCCACAAAAAGCAAGATTCATCAAGTTATGCACTTCAACATTGACCTACCACTTCAACAAGCATGGTGGAGAGCTCAAAGTGGAAAGTTTGTCTTCAGCATGGAAGGGGTGCCCTAGTTACGATTTTTAGTAAACATAATGACCATGGGGGGAAGCACTTACTATGTTTAGTAACATACCCCCNAAATTTGGGTGCCCATTTCACTTAAATTTGCAACCCATTTGAAGTAGAATTACATCAAATTTGTAGCTAGTTTGCAGCCCAATCATAGCCAATTTGCAGCCCCATTCATGGCCCGAAGACCTTATAAAAGCCAACCTCAAACATCATTGAGAGGTTTCAAAATTTTTAGAAAGTCAAGCATTTTTTGTTTAAGCAATTTGCATACACACAATTCCACACTTGGGGCATTTTCAAGCATTCAAGAGCCATTGCAAGTTCCCATACCTGCATCCTCTTGGACCCCAGCATGGAAGCAGTGAGGCCTTGAGACTTGGTGAAATTTTTGTGTTAAAAATACACTTTTGGGATTCCAAACCCAGCGTCTGGTAACTTGGCATCCAAATATTCCACCTTTCTCACCCCCAACAATGATCCAATTGGCAGATCCAAGGTTGTAGTAGCAAAGGAAGGTTTGATAACATCAAGAATGGCTTAGCACTTGGATCATGGAGTAGATCATCTTAGCTTCAATGGGCTTTGAACTCTTGCACAAGTGAACCTGCTTTTTTTACTCATCCAGGCACCATTTGTACACATTTTGTGTAACTTATTCTTTATTCTTTTCTTAATAAAGTTTTAAGTTTTAAGTTTTGTGTTCAATAAAATTAAATTTATCATTTGTACATTATTCAGATCTATTAATTTTTCATGTTATACATATCCTAAGTCTTTGGTTGATTTTTTGCACCAACTAGGGTGCCAAAAATCCCATTTTTATTGTAAAGGCCCTAGGGGTTTAGGGTTGGGAAACTACTTGCACTGAGGATCCTTGGTTTTCTCATTCCAGAAATTGAGGTTTTCAGTTGCAACATTTTTTCTTAGTGCTAGATAGAGGGCCTTTGCCTAAATTCTATACCTAGATCTATTATTTTCATAACCATTTGCAAGCTTTTCCTTCATTTTTTATAGCCAAAACCCTTGAAATATCAACATTGGTTTTTTCCCCTTGTGACCAATACTACAACATGGAAGTTGTAGGTGGTTGGGCTTTGGCTTTTCACAGTACTTTCTATGAATTTTAAGGTCCAAAGATAGCATTGATATATCTTTTCCCCATTTTTTGTTGCCAACAATTTATTTTCTAGCTTCTAAAAGTGGGTGGTTCAACTCATCTATGAGTTGACTTTCTTCCCCATTTTTCCAAGCTGAGAGAATTAGCACTTGCTTGGAATCAATTTTAGTGGAAAAATACTAACATTTTACTTTGGTTTTCAACCTCCCCCCATCAATGTTGAGGTAGGAGGTGTGATATTTCCATCATCTCGCCTCCACTTCCTTTTTTCCTTTGCCATACCTAGTGATGGGATGTGATATCGCATACGCGATATCGTGTCCTTCCCTGCGATATCGTGTATGCAATATCGTAGTCCACCACCAGTTCTATAAATAAGAGGTAGCTCTCCCTTGTTTCTTCATCTAGATATAGACCTTAGCCAAACTCTTGCCATTTTTCCATTCCAGAGTTAGAATAATTTCCATGTGCCCACAGTAGGAGTCCCAAAGTGAATGGATCTTTATTTGAGCAATTTTGTACCTGAGCACACAATTGTGTATGGAAATAAAGATGAAATTTTGGATAAACCTTGTAGCATATGGACTAATCTAAATAGGAATTTAATTATTGTTGAATGTTTAAATGCTTTCTTAAGGACTTAATCTCTCTCAATCCTCAACTCTCATAGTTAAGTGCATTTAGTACGATCGCTTCGAGCACATGCATTATGCTTGGTAATCCTAGTAACGAATAGCGTTTGGTAATCCTAGTAGCATTGCATTAGTTCAAGGAGTGAATAGAAAGTGGGAACGGATATTGATGTTAGGATAATTAGAGCTTAGTTAGTGAAAGTTAGTTAATTAGTATCTTCACCCTTTCCCCTCTTAGTATAGGCAATAAAAATATAAAAGATATAAAAATCACATGCCTTAAGCTTACTTAACTATACAACTGTGACAAATACAAGTAAGCTTGGAAGGACAATGATTGATTAACCTTAAGTGTTCCATAAGGTGTGTAGGCACTTAGTCTGTAGAGTTCGACCAGATCGCGCGTGTAATGCTCATATTTGTATGGTTGAGTGTAGGGGTACCTCGCCACTCATCATTGGCACTGTTGCTAGGGACTAAGTTGTTTGTGCACTAAGTAGAACATAGGAAATCAGCCACATCGTTGAGAAGCTTAAATGAACCCTTAGGTTTAATTAGAA
Source organism: Gnetum montanum (assembly GCA_015680685.1). Lineage (NCBI taxonomy): Eukaryota > Viridiplantae > Streptophyta > Gnetopsida > Gnetales > Gnetaceae > Gnetum > Gnetum montanum. The sequence continues at coordinate 203,949 of MNCI01027470.1, forward strand.
GAAAATTTAAACAACGTCAATAACACACCGATAAGATAACAATGTCTTCTTCTTCTCATAAAAGCACTTCACCACCTAGGGATCACACAAGAGACAGTCGATGGCACAACATACATAACTGAGAACCGCTAGTTACTCAATAGTATCGGGTGGTATATACTCATCACGATGAGTATATACCCAATTTTACTTTTATCCTCCATCAGGATGAACAACTGTGTTAGCGAGACTTGCAAAGTAACATAGTGTTACCCCCAGATCGTGTAGTCCCCAACATGCTCCTTTATGCTCTTGCACAGATAGGCATGACATAGCTATACACTAAATACAGTACAAGTGATTACGACACAAGGGATTACCATCCCATGGTGGTGCAATGTTTAAGGGACTTGCGATAGGAGAGCTACCATACATTGTTGAAGGGCAAAGGGGTCCTACATATCCTAAGAGAAATTGGAGATGGTGAACCAGTTATAACAGGTTCTTCATCAAATGATGTTCCCCCTCCTAACAGTGGCGAGGAGGTGGGGTATCAGAACCTACACTCCATGATTCACAATCCTGGTTCTGATCCCCATGAACACCAAGTGTTCATTGAGGGAACACAAACACATGACAAGGATGGGCATTTGGATCATCATCACGATTGGGGCCATAAACACCAAAGAGAAGGTAAGAAACATTATCATGATGATGGTTCCCCTTCTTCTTCACCTTCATTGCATCATTCACCCTCTCCTTCCGCATCAGGAGGTAGTCACAAAGAGCACAACCATGAGGATAAGGGTAAGCAAGATGAGAACCCTCAACGAGAGAGTCGAGAGTGAGGATGAGGGCATTCTAGATAGTCAAGGCATAGAAGGGAAAGTAGGGAACCGCGTAGGCATCATAGACGCCATGAAAGAAATGACAACAAAGAACCCCTACTAGCAACCTAGAGTATGTTAGACATTAAGGAGGCTATTAGAATACCTACAAGGCACCAGAAAGATAGCCGGATCAAGAGACTAGACATGAATAATATCCCACAGTTTGAGGGGGGATACAATGCTAATCTACAAAACCACTTACAGGCATTCCATGATGCCTGTGCCTTGCAAAATATTGAAAATGAGTGGCAAAAGTTAAAGTTGCTCCCTAGGACACTCATAAAAGAAGCAGCAAGTTGGTACTGGTTCTTAGAACCAGAATCCATTAGACGGTGGAGTACGATGCTAGAATTGTTTAACGATAAATACCAAACGTACTCCAGAGTGTCCAACTTGCATAAGAAGATCCAAGGATGGAAGCAGGGTAATCATGAATCCTTGGATGCTGCCATGGGTCGATATTATGCATTGCTACATTATTGCCCAGGCCATGGCTATGCACAATGAGATCAACTACGCCACCTTGTAGATGGGCTAAGACACGAAACTAGGAGAACCCTTGGAACATATGCCCAAGGGAGATTATCAGAAATTAGGTTCCATGAAATTCATAGATTGTTGGAGCAAGTAGCTAAGGAAGAAGGAGAGCTACGGAAAAGAGAAAGCGTGGAAGAGTATAACTGTGATCCTTCTCTCCGAAAGAGGGGAGTAAGATTTTGTGAGGAAGAGGATGAGGCACCACTCGAAGAGTTGGTGAATAGAAAAACCTTGTAATTCAAAAGTTAACAATCGAAGTGTCAACTAAGATATATCAAATGTGGGACTCCTTAGATAGTAGATTCGAAATCGTTTTAAAAATTGTAAAGGAGTCTAAGGAGTGAAGTAGTCACCTTGATAAGAAAAAGAGGAGAGATTTAGACCATACATGTAACAAGGGTAAAGGAAAAATGACTATCACCAATGAGGTTGTGGATTCCAATACGGATGATGATGGTGGATGTGAAATATGCCAGTATGACCATCCTAAAGGATGTTGCCCAATAATCTCACATCTACAAGAGTCCATGATGTATGCACTCAACCCAAGACTTAACAAATGGCAAGCACCCTAAAGGTTACCTTATCCCCAAGGTAACCCAAGGCAGTTCCACCAACCCTTAATGTATTATCTAAGTGGAACTCTACCACAACCTATCGAGCAACACTAGTAGTGGAAATACCCACAGTCATAGGGGATGCCACCGCCTAGGCAACAATACCCTTACTGGCAACCTAATCCATATGGCTATTATGTGCAACAGCTGGTTTCTCCAAGTGACTTTATCACTCACATGACCTCACAATGTCACTACTAAGTTTAGGAGTATTTTAAGACTCCTTCTCTTGAGAGAGATACTCCACATGCATACCATCCTCTGAATCCATCCACATCTCTTACACTGGTATCTTCACCACCAACCGCTCCAACAATGCAAAGGGTATTTCCCACTCAACTGCAACAACCCAATGCCACGAGGGCTTTAAATCCTTAATTCTCAGCTGGTTCTGAAAATCTTATGCTAAAAAGACCTTTCTTTAGAACCAACAATCCAACTAAGCCCTCACCCTCACAAGCGGTTGAACATCTAAACACCTCCATACCAAATAAAGTTTCGGGAACTTCTTCAACCCAAAAATTGAGCTCAATGCACACAATTATGTTAACACATACCGTCACGGACTGGATCAAGGTGGACCACCTTCTCAAGAAATTCTTTGACCCTGGAAGTCCCCTAATTTATCTCCAAGTCACTGGGAATGAACCCTATAAATCTCTTTTGGACTCAGGTTCTAGAGTCAACCTAATATCGTAAGAGATGTACAAAGCCTGGAACCTACCTCCATTAAGGAAGAGTAACATTTGACTTGAGCTGGCCAACCAGTCCATCACTATCTCCTTGGGACTAGTGGAGGACATCCTTACCACTATTTATGGATGGTCGTATCCAGTGGATTTCCTAGTGATACAAGTAACTAACAGTAAGGCGAACTTCCCAGTAATAATGGGAAGAGCGTGGCTAAGTACGATAGATGCACACCTAGGAATCCACGATCTTTCCTTGGAAATATCCAAGAAAAATACTTTCAAAAAGATCGAGAGGAAGAAAGTTTCATGCATCGCATACAGTGACACAGGGTACCATTGCGTGTAAAAATCATGGGTTATGCGAAGTTTGGCATTACTTGCATGCGGTTGGTGTGCACAAGAAGTTAATATACAAAGGTGCTTGTATGCAGCAACCACATGACAAGAGGACACCCTGTGGTTGATGGATGATCAAGAGAGTGACTCAATAACATGCATGGAATTAACTGAGGGAATAACTAGTGCTTACATTAGAAGCACAGATACACTTGAGCAAGTCCGTTGCCAAATTCCCAACCTTAGCCTTGAAAACATCAACTGGGGAAAGTTGGAAATTCCTGAGAGATTTAAACAAGAGCCCCTCAATCTGAAACCATTGCCCACTGGTCTAGAGTATATGACTCTTGAAAATGGAAAATTGGTAATTATCAATGCAAAACTTGTTCCCAACCAAAAAGAAAGACTGCTGAAAGTGATAAATAAGTGGTCAAAAGCCTTTGCCTGGTCATATCCCAAGTTAACTAGAATAGAACCTAGGATATGCCAGCATAGGCTTTACACAAACCCCTCCATGAAACCTCAAAAACAACCACAGAGGTGATTGAATCCGAAATTGAAAAAAATAGTAAAAGAAGAGATAGAAAAGCTCCTCAAGGCTAGGTTCATATATCCCATTGCTGATAGTGAATGGGTTAGTCCTCTAGTAATCATGCCTAAGAAGAAAGGAAAATGGAGGGTGTGTATAGATATTAGGCTGTTGAACATGGCAACATTCAAGGATCATTTTCCATTGCCATTCGTTGACCAAGTCTTAGACACTATAGTGGGGCATCATTATTATAGTTTTCTGGATGGGTATAGTGGATATAATCAAATATGAATAGCACCAGAAGATCAAGCCAAAACAACATTCACCAGTCCCTAAGGAATGTTTGCATATAAATAAATGCCATTTGGCTTGTGCAATGCTTCTACCACATTTCAATGTTTAGTTCTAAGCATATTTCAACAGCAGATAGGGAATGTAGTGGAAGTCTTTATGGATGACTTCTCCACTTATGGGACAAGCTTTGATCAAGTCCTAGACTGATTAGAGCAAGTGCTAAAACGATGTGTAGAAACCAACCTGAAGCTCAACTGGCAGAAAAGCCATTTGATGGTTCAAGAGGGTGTAGTACTAGGGCATAAGATTTCACAGTCAGGAATAGAGGTAGACCTGGAAAAGGTTAAAGTAATCCAAGGAATCACCTGATAACCAAAAACTATCAAAGACATTCGATCATTCCTTGGACACACTGGCTACTACAAGAGATTCATTGAGAACTTCTCCAAGATTGCCAAATCGTTGGTAGAATTAACGAAGAAGGATGCACCATTCGAATGGACCAGGGAATGTGAACGAGCATTCCAAACCCTAAAACAAAGGCTTGTGGAAACGCCCATTCTACAAGCCCCTGACTAGTCTAGACCATTCCATATAATGAATAATAGATCTAATTATGCCTTAGGAGCTATATAGACATAGTTAGATGAAGAAAAATTCCCTTATTATATCCACTGTGCGAGTAAGAGTATCACCAGTGCACAACTCAACTACACAACTACAGAAAAGGAATTAATGGTAGTAGTGTTTGCACTGGACAAATTTAGGCACTATGTGTTAGGCTACAAAGTGTACATTCATATGGATCATAGTGTAATTAGCTTCATCATGAACAAGCCAATGGTTAACCCTTGTATTATACGTTGGTTGGTAATCCTTCAAGAGTTCGATCTAACGATAGTAGATCGAAAGGGCACCAAGAATGTAGTTGCAGATCACTTATCTTGGTTGTGTTGGGACAACAAAGATGACGAATATGCCATATTTGATCATTTTCCTGATGAAACCCTCTTTGCTGATGTAGTGAATAACCAACCCATGGGCACAAATTGGTATAGTAGTATTCTCACCTATCTCCTTTCCCAACAAACACCATAGGGATTGGACTTTAGGAAAAAGCAACAGTTTCTTCACAAAGCCAAGTACTTCATGGAGATCAGAGGAAAACTTTACAAAGTCTATCCTGATGGCTTGGTTCGATGGTGTGTACTTGATGTAGAACAACTAAGAGTTCTCTAGGATGCTCATGAGGGCCCTTATGGGGTTACTATGCAGGGAGACAAACAGATATCAAGATCCTGCTTGCAGGATATTACTAGCCAAAACTATTTTGGGATGCCCATCATTTTGTCCAATCCTGTGAGCACTATCAATGTGATGGTGGAATGACTACTAGAATGGAGGTTCCAAAACAATGGATTCAACCTTTGGAACCCTTCAAAATTTAAGGAATAGACTTTATGGGGCCCATTACACCAATGTTCAATGGAAAAGCTTATATCATTGTTGCTGTTGACTATCTAACAAAATGGGTCGAAGCAGCTACTGTAATAGACTACACATCATCTATAGCTACACGATTTGTACAACAACAAGTTGTAAATAGGTTTGGTGTGCCAGGTGCACTTATTTCGGATAATGGAACTCATTTCACGGGTGCAACCTTTCGAAAATTGATGCAATGCTTAGGGGTTGAACATAAATTGAATACACCTTATCACCCCCAAGCTAATGGCCAAGCTGAGGTCACTAATCAGGAGATTACTAGAATATTAACAAGGAAAATTAGCAAATATAGGCAAGATTGGAGCAGTAAACTGAACGATGCTCTCTGGGCATACCGCTCCACTTGGAAACTCCCTACAAGCTACTATCCCTATGAGTTAGTATACGGAAAACTCCCAAAGCTTCTAATTCAAACTAAGCTCCATACACTATCCATGCCATGTGACCTCCACCTTGACCTTGATCTAGCACAAAAACAAAGATTGGCAACTTTAAACATGCTAGACGAGAATCGATTAGTTGCCCTATCATCAAACGAGTTACACAAGGCACATAACAAGCAATGTCATAACTTAAGAATTCGAAAGGTTAAGTATCAATCAGGAGATAAGGTCCTTTATTGGAACCCCACGCATGTACCACAATGCATGAAATTTCAAACATTGTGGGAAGAACCTTACATTATTCATACAATCTTCCCCTCAGGAGCCATGACAATATACAAGCCTGAAAGCCCTGATAAGAGATTACTGATCAATGTGCAACAAATAAAACCCTTCCATGAACTAAGAACAGCCAGTGCAAATTACACCTTTGATAGCAGATGACCTTGCTCATTATTTCAGATCTCTCCCTTTCAATTTAGTCATGGGGGAGATGACCACCTGTGCTAATCAATTGACTCCCTCAGTTTTTTTAAGTTTTTATTTTACACATTTTTGTTTTGCATATTTTTGTTTTACACTTTATTTAACTTTTCTTGTTTTTATTTTACAACATTTTTTATACTTTTTCATTTCTTTGTGTGTTTGATCACTTTGTTTGATTCGTCACTTAATAAGTGCTCCAAAGATGATATGAACTATTTTCTATTGGTTGCTAATGTTTGGTTTTTACCTTTAAGTTACGATGTTGATACTAAGGTATGGTTCTTTTGATATAATAGGCAATGAGTTCACTTCACCCATGCATCCATAAATTTCTATGGTCTCTCTTGGCTTGGAACTATATAGTCCCTTTTTTCAATAATAAGAATTATCAATGAGTCGGTGATTGGGCATTTCTCAAACTAAGGAAGGACTCAAGGATTGAAAAGGGTGTGGCTTCAAGAGAACTTGATGAATTTGTGTTGGCCATTCTCTTGGGTGCTTGGATGTTTTCTTCTTGAGTTTTCTTACTGTTTTGATGTTACCCAGTTATCGGGAAGTTGAGTAAATAAAAATAATAAGTCTTTGCATGGTGTGGTTCTCATGCAAAAACATAAAAAAAAGTGAGGATTCAAAGCACATCCCTTAGATGGAATAATCATTTGGGCTACAAGCACTGGTTATGGAACTAATGACATGTTCCCTCTAACCAAGACCCTTCCTCGCTTCCTACTTTTTTCTCCCTTGTTTCGTCGGAATGGTGGTGGCTCTTTGAGGGATGCATTCTAGTTACTTCAAATGGATGGATTAGTCGAATGCATTAATGGGAAGTCATTGGATGTGGTTTATTTGAGGCTGAACTTGGAATGGGATCTACTAAGTCACATTAATCATTAAATACACAAGGGGCTGTACACCACCTTGTTCTTGAGACTCCATTCCATTCTCTTCTTTCCATTGTTTTTCCTCCATTGTTCACCTGATTGCCAGTTGTATCAATAGTGTATATTTTGGTTGATGCATCGTTTTCTTTTTGGTAAATTCTTGTGGTTAAGACTTTAACTCTTGTTCCAAATGACATTTCTAGAGCCTACGGACTCTTTGAATGTGGGTTTGTCAGGGCATTAAGGGCATGAGCCTACTTTGGGAAGGATCCATTGGCATTCCTCTTTGGTGCATCAGTTAATTTCTTTCCCTTCAACATTTTCACGATCAATTTTTTATTTTTTGTTCATTTCCATCACTGACATTGATTTCATCAACGTTACAATTGTTTCTTTTTCTCCATATTTCTTGTTCCTTTTCTTTTTCTTTTTCTCCATTCTCTCGTTATCGGAGGTTCGCTCTCAGTCATGGGGGCCTTGACCTAATTTTTTCAATTTTCTCTAAACCCCTACATATCGAGTAGGCACCAATATTATATCTCTAGACCTATATCAACCATACCACAACTTAGCCAATGGACCTTACACTGAGGTAAGGTATCAACTGCATTGTGATTTGGTTACCCTTGCTAATATAAGACTATCTTGTGTGTACAGATGGCAATCATACAACCACAGATTGGACCTGGAGGGAACACTTGGAATGGATTGGTGCTGAAGCAATTATGCAAGGAACAAGATTGATGGTGTGCTTATGGATGGACAACGAAAGGTGCAATCTTGGCGTTGGCAGCAGTAGACTTCTTCTCTCTTCTCTCTTCTCTCTCAACTACCAAATAAGGCTGGATGTCAATTGTACATAGTGTTCACTCTTATTTTCATGAACACTAAGTTTTGTCATGTTCTATAATGATGATCTATTCACATGTCATTCCATTCACCATTAGTTCCATTCAAGTCAATAATCCCATACCTTTCCAATGTTTTGTAAGGAACTCGAGGATGAGATTTTATTCAATCATGGGGGTATGATGGGACACAATATCGCCAGTTCTATAAATAAGAGGTGGCTCTCCCTTGTTTCTCCATCTAGATCTAGACCATAGCTAAAATCTTGCCATTTTTCCATTCTAGAGTTAGAATAATTTCCATGTGCCCGCAGTAGGAGTCCCAAAGTGAATGGATCTTTATTCGAGCAATTCTGTATCTCAGCACACAATTGTGTATGGCAATAAAGATGAACTTTTGGATAAACCTTGTAGCATATGGACTAAGCTAAATAGGAGTTTAATTATTCTTGAATGTCTAAATGCTTTCTTAAGGACTTAATATCTCTCAACCCTCAACTCTCATAGTTAAGTGCATTCAGTACGACCGCTTTGAGCACGTGCGTTACGCTTGGTAATCCCAGTAACGAATAGTGTTTGGTAATCCCAGTCACATTGCATTAGTTCAGGGTGTGAACGGAAAGTGGGAATGGATACTGATGCTAGGATAATTAGAGCTTAGTTAGTGAAAGTTAGTTAATTAGTCTCTTCACCCTTTCCCCTCTTAGTATAGGTGATAAAAACATAAAAGATATAAAAATCACATGCCTCAAGCTTACTTAACCATACAACCATGACAAATACAAGTAAGATTGGGAGGCCAAAAATTGATTAACCTTAAGTGTTCCATAAGGCATATAGGTACTTAGTTTATGGAGTTCAACCGGATTGCACATGCAACGCTCGTATTCGTATGGTTGAGTGTAGGGGTACCTCGCCACTCATCACCTAGTGTGGAAGTAGCTGGGAGGCCAACAATGGTTAACTTTGAAACCAATTTTATAACCATATCTACCTTTTTTGCAAGTTGAAAGCCATTTATTTTAGCCAAAACTCCTAAGGAATTCAACATTGTCTTTACCCCCTTATGGCAGAAACCTTAGCGTGGAAGCTGCAGGTGGTTTGGGTGTTGGGAATTTCACAACATCTATTGTGAATTCATAGATGAAAGATAGTGTGAAAGCCTTGTGGTAAAAATTTAATTTTTGTTAACATAATCTTTGTAACTAAACCAACGTTGGTTCCCATACCAACCAAGCCTACTTTCCCTCCTTTTTGGTGAAAGTTGGCAACTTGCTAAAACCATCTTTGGAAACTAGCAAGTTTCCATTTTGGTATTCAAACTTTCCCCCATCTTTCTAATGTTGGAATAGGAAGGTGTGATATTTCTATTATTTTACCCCCTTCTTTCCCCCTACCATACCCAAAAGCCAACTTGGGAGAGGTTTAAAGACAACATTGTTAATATTCTATTTTTGATAAAGGGGTAAACCTCTCTTATCCTCCACTTACTAATTATAATAAGTTTATCATTTTTTGCCATTTTCATTTCCTCTAAAATTTTTTGAATTCCATTTTCTAAAATTTACTCCTATCTTAACATTTATAGCCTATTCTTAAGCAATTCTCTACATTATAGCCATGTCTTTCCAAAAATCCATCAAATTTCCCTTCACCTTTACTAGCAAGGATTGTAACCAACAAGTCATGAGGGTGTATGATCCCAAAGACCATATAGTCATTAAGTATAGGCAATTTTTGAGAGTTAGAGGGGAGAGTCTTGATTTTGCAACCATTAATGAAGATTTCTATAACTTCATTTATGTCAAAATACAAGTAGGCATGCTAATTCCTTGAATTGAAGCCAAAGCCAAGATGGAGTTTGAGCTCATACATAGGGGTGAGAAAGAGTACATCCCTTCCCCATATGAAGAAATTCCTCTTAACATTATCTATTTTAGCATCTTAGCCCAATTGATTACCATAGAGGAGGAAGATGACCAGCCACCTTTGGGGAACAACATGAAGAAGAGGATGATTTTAGGGTACAATATGAGCTTGAAAACATCCTTGGAGGGTTGTTCCAACAAGCATCCCCCAATGCCATAGAACCTTCTCCTAATGCCTTTATTTTCTCCATGTGCATGATGCCACCATCTTCTAGTCCTCTACACCTTGCTATAGCAGATTTGACATCGGTTGTAGCAACACATCACATACAGGAAATGCCACAAAAAACAAACTATAACATATCAATGCCAGTTACAACATAGCCATGATATAAAAAACCATCAATAATGGCTTTTACCATTGCAAATCCTTTAACTACCCATATGGGGTCCACCATGAGACCCCTAGCAACACAAGGGTCACACACCACATTTGTCCCATTTGTGCCTCAAGTGCCAACACAAACATCTTTTTCTTTATTTGGCCTACAAGCCACAACCATAGAGCCATCTTTTCCTTTTGTCATGTAATCCATAATGAGGCCACAAGCCTTACAACAAATGCAGCAACCTTACATGCATACCTTGCAAACTATGGGGCCACTACAAGGTTTAGATTAAGCCTTCCAAATGATCCAAGGCCTAATAGAGGAATTAAAGAGGCTTGAAGCCTCTACCACAAAAACTGCCAAGATTGTGGACTTCTACAAGGATGATCCCATAAGTCTTGTATTCCCACAATGAGGGTCTATATTCTCTCTGGAAGACTTACTATCCTAGTTTATCAACTACTTCAAGTATAACTTGAGTCCTGATACAATGCTTGACCAACTCATGAAGGTTAAGCTAGGGCCCTTAGAACCTGTACAAAAATTCATTCAATGGTGGAATGGACTATTGAATGAAATATTAGAGCCCATAGCCGAAGCTTACTTGTTAGCCATATTCAAGGAAGCATTTAATAACTTCATCAAGTCTAAACTCTACTACCTTGATCTAGGATCTTTGAGCCACACATTCTCATAACCCAAAAACATAGAAGATGTCATAGAGGCCAACCATGATCTAGCCTGTATATCATATAAAAATCAACACACTTGAAGAGACAAGAAAAAGAGTAAATAAAACAAGACTACTATAGCAACTATGACTAAGGAAACCAAGATCACAAATCAAGGGTTGAAGGTCAACCTAGCCAAGGGCCCCACTAATGATTGTAGTAACCAACCATCAACTTTTGGGGCTAATGCATTGATAACAAATAGACCTAACTTTGAAAGGAAGGACATGTTTCAATATACTACATTGCCAGTAAGACCATCCAAGTTGCTAGACTAACTATAAAGAAGTGGATGTATGCAACATAAGAAAATGACTGAAGCCACTCGAAAGAAACATGAGTGACTATGTGAAATAGCCAAGGATCCCACTTGGACAATGAAGGATGATCCCTAGTTTCCTAAATACTTTAAGCTAGATCACTTTTGCCACTATCATCAATTGCCTGGTCATGATACAGACTTCTACCTTGTGCTGAAGGATGACTCGCAAAGGATGATAGGCATGGGGAGTTGGTCTTAGATGCTTCTATAGTTCAACCACAAAACTAGTCAATGTAGGTCTTAAAGACCCTTTGAATTCTAATGATAGCCCCTATGTTATCTCAACATTCAACATCGATGACAACTGGAGACCTACCAGAGAACCATTTGTGATCCAATTACCCTTCTATAATGAAAGAACTTCTTTGGCTTCCCATAGCTTAAGACTTCCCTTCATTGTGAGAGTACCATCAAAAATGCCTCTAAGGGAACCTTTTGTCATAAAGGTATCCCAACCCAATACAACCCAAAAAGATGTAGCCCAACCAAATGCACAATAATCCCTTGTGGTGGCCAATGATATTGCCTCTTACTTTCAACCAACAACCAACAACCAAACAATTATAGCCAACCAAAGGAAGAAGCATAAGCAAAAGCCTAATAACAAGGGAGACAAGTAGATGGAGGCACCAAAGGAAGTGGATCCATTGAAACCCACTCCCATTTCAGCTATAACCTCCTTCAACTAGCAAGCCATAGGAGGACACCAAAGCCCACAAGAAAAACAACAAAAAAGAACCATGATAGCCACAACCTAAAGCTAAAGTTCACATTTTGGGGTGCATGGAGGAAGTAAAGCACAACTAGGGTGACAAGCCCATGACCAATGACCAAAACTTCCTCAATGTAATGGACCAAGTCAAGTAATCCATGAACCAAAAAAATACTACCTTAAGCTTATATAACTTGATCATGACTTCTGCCATACATTGTGAGGCATTAGTCAAAATGTTAACCTCCATACCAGTTAGCCAGGACATCCCTGCTAATAAGGAAGCCATCCAAGTAGTGATGATTCCTCCCTCACCAGGGAAGGAGAAATTAATACCCTTGACATTTCACGATAATAAAATTAAGGTTAATCCCCAAAATGGTGAGGTGAATATAGCTCCTCTATTCATAACTATATGCATAAGACAATTTAAAATATACTAGGTGCATGTTGATGATGGAGTAGCAACTAACATCAGCCCATGCACCATCATTAAATGCTTGGGCTTAACTGAGCAAGTACAACCTATGACCACTATAGCTCTTAAGTCCTTAAATGTATCAAGAGTTTCCATCAAAGGATCTATCTCCTTGGATTTTTTAGCCAGAGAACAATTTCCTACAACTATAAACTTCTTAGTGGTGGAAGAGACACTAGGGGTTCAACCTGATCATTAGAAGACTTTGGTTAGCTTAGTTACAAGTTGTGTCCTCTCCCATCCATCAAGAAATTCACCTTCCTTATGAGGGAGGTGAAATCATTGTTCATGTTTACAACGTGGATTCCTCAGCGATCATCAATGTGGGCATAGAACAGGGGTTAAAAGTGGAGCTTTAAGAAGAAATTCCTAGTCATCAAGAGCAAAAACCCAAGACAACCAATAATGACAATGAGAAGCAATGTGATACATTATGGGAGGAACTCCCTTTTAACATTTTAAGTGAAGGGGATGGAAAATACAAGCTTGTGTAGAGTAGGCCTTACTCACTCCCTAATTTTTCCAAGATTAAGAAGAATTTGCACAAGTGAAGTTTACCTTAACCTTCCCATGCCTCTATGACCAGATATAATGATAACCATATAGCCTTACTTTTCATTTATATTTTATTATATATGCAATTATTATTTTACGCTTTACGCACATAACCTAATGCATGTAGCCTAAATTTATTTGCATGGTTACTTATTTGCTTCAACCTTGATTTAATTTTAAAAAATTAAAAAAGTGTCTATTTTAGACATGGCCTGCTAAGGCCTAAAACTAGCATTACCATCCACTAAGACATAAAAGTGGTACCATGGTTTGCTAAGGCTTAAAACTGGCACTATGGTCTACTATGACCTTAAATTGGTGTTCTCGTTTGCTAAGATGTTAAACTGGCAACATAGGCACAATCACACAAAATGACCTGTGCCTGGAATGGCCTAAAACTAGCAAACGTTCCTTGCATTGATTAGCCATAACCAAAAACATCAACATAGCCATTTTTAAAGTTTACAACATCTACAATATTCATTACAACATAGATGCATATAGTTAAAAAATAAAAACAAATATTTAAATTTAAAATTAAATGTCCATAATAGATAGCCATAACCACAATGTGTAGCAATGATGCCAAAGAATAACTATAAATAACATAGTTTTCACTAACCATAGCCATCAACATAAAAAAAAAGCTAAATTGAAGGAGGCTATTGAGTGGCATCTAGGGAGGAAGTGGTGGATCATTCCCACCCTTACTGCTAGGGTTGCCAATGTCTCCTGAGGCCTAAAATGCAACAACATATAGCCAGTTAATAACCCATAGCCAAGATCATGACTTAAAACAAAAATTGAAACATGAAATAGATCAAACTTGCAGAGAGTCTGGTTCCATCACTTCCAAGGGTAGATGGGGAATACTTTCCTCCACATGATGGAGGCTATAGTCATTCTTCATGTTGACCTAGTCAACATCCACAAGATCAGTGCCAAAAAGAATGCTAGATCTATCTATAGGAGTCCAAGAAGGAGGTTCATGAGTAAAAGTAGCTGTAGTAGTCTCACTTGCAATGGTGGTGATCTGAAGAGTAGGGGATTTCTCCACCTTGAGAGTGCTTTCAAAGAGTTGATAAGCACTCTCTACTTGGATCTCCTAAATTAATAGCTCTCTCTTGTGCTATTCAATTGACTCTTCCTTAAGCCATTTTAGGTAAGCCCCACAATTAGCCTTATACTAGATCTTGTGGGCCTTTCATGTCTTTCCCCACTCTAGGACCTAAGTGTAGTAATCCTTCTAGTCCTCAACCTTTTGATAGATAAGGTTCATCTACATATGTTGTTCTGCTATCTCCTATAGGACTACTACTTTGTCTTGGATTGCATGCCGGTAGTAGGTCCAAGTGATCTCCTTGATCCATAACTTCCCCAAGTTAGCCACTTGGGCTTCCATGAAGGCTTTACAATATCAAAGATTCCTAATCGTATCCTCCTACCTGAAACACCACAAAATTTTGGCCTAGCACTGTCAAACAAAATTCAAGCTAAGTCATGCTATTACCCAACATAAGTACAGCATAACCAAACTTGAGAGTCTCCAAAACAACATGAAATGACATTCAATGGTGTAAGAAAAGTCCCTCCTGGGGCCCATAGATGACTACTCTAAGTTTTAGCATCCATAACCCAAGATTTCAAGTCAAAATCACACAAATCTTGTTACTCACGCTAAGGTCATGCCTAGGTCACACTGGTGACATGAGTCTAGCATGAGTCTAGCGTGAGTGCCCCAAAATAGCCCCAAAACAACATTAAAATGACCCGATTTTGAAGGAACAAGGCCCCCTAAAGGTCCACTAATGATTACCCCAGGTTTCCAACCCTTAGAATCCTGATTTTGGGCTCAAAAATACACTGTTTCACTGCTCATGCCCAGGTCACACCCATGTCACGCCCAGCTCACGCCCAGCTCACGCTAGGACAAGATCAACTCAAGGCGACGTCCTGCAGCAATCGAGCCAAGTGAGCAAAAACCAAGTTTTCTTTGCAAATTCATTGTAAATTTTTATTGTAAGCTCCACCATGTGTGAGCTTGTCAAGCCCTTACGCTGCTTCCATGGGCGTGAGTTAGCTTGCGTTGTAAAATACAGTGCACCTAGTCTAAAACATAGGTTGCCCATGTACACCTGTCATATGATCTATCATTCTCTCATCTCGCCACCATCGATCTTGTTCATTCCTACTCCCAAGCCTAGAAGAATGCATAAATACCCTATGCAAAGACATAAATGAGGTTGACAAATGTTGGTAGAAATTTAGCAAAAAGAAACCAGCAATCCTGAGCCCGGACATACGTGATTCCCAGCACCTGCAAAAACCACACATCAGAGCTTAACTTCTAACTTGCAATCCAGATTCGCAACTACATTTTGACCGGTGCACATTTTTTTTGTCAATTAATATAATACAGTTTCATTTTTGCCATCCATCGTACTGCCCTGATTTATTGTTTGCATTGTTCCGTTTCATTGCATATTCCTGCATACATTCTGTCTACGCTTACATTCCAGCACATTTCGTTAAGTTTCGTTACGTTTCATTACATTTTGTTACACTACTTTGCATTACATTATTTTCTCTGTTTTACATCTGTGATGATAACCCTAGCATAGGAAATAGTGTATGCTTGGGCAAGTCCTCGGTTGATTTGCATGCAGACCATCCAAGGCACTCTGCCTTTGTTTTTCCAACTTGCCCTCACATGAAGGTAGGGTCTTCTATTTCTCTCCGGAGATCTTTCGACGTACGTTTCCTTCCAGCCTTACGCCGACGATTTCGGACAGCACAGAAATTGGCACTAGAAGGAGGGCCGCTTACCATTTGACAAAACCTTAGATGCCCCACAGTTCGAAATGTTGCACTGATTAAGTGCTGTAACCGAAACCCCCATTAACGTCGATCTTGTTCGTGCAGATCTTGCTCACGTTGTAGATCTACTCACGCTGAGCTTGACCAGTTCCTCAAACTGAGCTTGACCAGTTCCTCACGTTGAGCTTGACCAGTTACTCACACTGAGCTTGACCAATTACTCACACTAAGCTTGCTCACGCTGAGCTTGACTAGTTACTCACGCTGAGCTTGACCAATTACTCATGCTGAGCTTGACCAGTTACTCACGTTGAGCTTGCTCACGCTGAGCTTGATCAAATACTCACGCTAAGCTTAACCAGTTATCATGCTGAGCTTGACCAGTTACTCAAGTTAGGCCTACACACGTTTTTTACATAAATCCAACTAGTTAAACCGGTTACACACATGGAATCATCCTAGATCAACGGAACATTATCCATTTCTGACCCCAACACTGAAACCTCAAATCCTGTAACTGCAATAGAACCCATAGTTGCCGTCGAAGAGATGAACCTTCAAGGGCTAACCCATCGGTCACTTAGGTTACAAGGCAAAGACCCCGCCTATACAATTCTCACCCCAGAACAATACAACTTCACTTGTGTAAAGATCCAAGCCAACCTACCTACTAATCGCATGGAAATAGAAGCAAAACGACATTTTGAGTTCATCTATAAGGGGGGCCATAACTTCATCCCCTCAGCATACGATGTGATTCCCCTATCTGAATCTCATCACGAACTTATATCCCAACTCCTCATGGTGAAGAGTCAAACCCTGCAGCAATCTACTGCAGAACCCCAAAACGAAGATGAAGAAGATAATTTCGTAGCGTAGTTCGAACACAGGGATTCATACCATACTCTCAATCCACATACTTACGCAAACCCGTTATTTCACCCTTTCACAGGAGAGACCATGTCACTTCATACAGTTAAAAGCACTCAAGCACATGTGCCCCAACAGGAAGTGCCCACTCTTATTCCCACTCTCCCTATGATCGATACTCAATTCAATGTACCCATCCCCACTATTCCTTCGGCCACCACATTATCCCCTCTCCTACAAGTACAACCTCAACAACCCTTTACCCAAAATAATGTAAGAGCAACTTTCCCACCCCAAATAATTGGGATGCCATCTGTGATACCCGCTTCCACATCTACACACTTCATCCCATGAGTGCAAGTTCATAAAACATCCTTAACTCCTCCAGTACAATATCAAGTGCAAGGTTTTTCTTTGCAACCAACAGTTGGGCAATGGCTTGTCCCGGTTGTCCACTCACAACAATTTGTTCCACAACCCACTATTGGCCAGTGGACCACCCCTATCGCTCAACAACAACAATAACAACAACAACAACAACCTATACCTTATGGTATGTTGCCCTTAGTAGCACCCCCTGCAAATATCCCACGAGTGCAACCTCTGACCACTCAACTTTCCTCCTTTCTACCCACTGTACAGCAGTCTAACCTGTATGGCACTCAAACTAGCCAACCTGCTGCTCCACCAAGTGCCCAAGAATGGGCCAAAGCCAAAAAGATGATGCAAGAGCTTACTGATGAGGTAAAATGCCTCAAAACTACTAGCAATGAAGAGCTTAAAGTGTTAGACTTTTACCAAGATGATCCTATTAGCTCTTCGGTGTCACCTTTAACCTTGCCCAAAGGAGTTTCTTTGCCCTAACTAACCAAATACAACGGGGAAGGAGACCCCAATGCCCATCTGGTCACATTTAGACTAGAATGTTTATTGCTTCAGGCTTGGCCCCATGCAATCTTGTGTGTATTTGCCATGTCCCTCACTGGGAGAGCTTTAGACTGGTACCGAGCCTTGCCTCGTAACTCCATATCCTCTTTGGAGAATCTCTTACACCAGTTCGTTACTAGGTTCAAATACAACTTGAAACCACCACTTGAACCTGTACAAAAATTTATCCAAAGGTGGAGTGCTGCACTCAACGAACTTCACGAGCCAATCCCAGAAACATACCTCCTCATGATTCTTAAGGGAGCCATAAACGATTTTGTCAAATCAAAATTGTACTATCTAAATGCATGCACTCTAAGCCAAGCTTTTGTATAGATTAAAAACATAGAAGAGGCAGCCCAAAATAGCCATGACCTTGCTTACTTAGCCTTCAAAAATCAACACACTAAAAAGGATAAAGAAAAGGCTAAAGCAACAGTAGCAGTAGTAGCAGAGACTCAACCTACTAACATGGGACAATAAGGTAGACCACCTACTACTCTCGTTAACTATGAGAGAGTCACTCCTGCACATACACCTGAATCATCTACCATGCAAGTTGCTAACAAAGGTCATGCACGTACGTTTGAGAGGAAAGACCCCGCTTAGTACACACCGCTCCCCATGAAGCCTTCCCAGTTGTTAGATCAAATTTTGAAGGCTGGGGCCATTAAACACAAATAGCTGTCTCCAGCAGCAGCCCAGAGACATGACCGATTCTGTGAATTGGCCAAAAACCCAAGCTTGGCAACTCCAAATGTGCCTCCTATTCCAAGAGGCTTTAGACTTGATTGATTTTGCGAGTACCACCAATGGAATGGGCATGGTACTGATTATTGTTTCACCCTCAAACAAGACATACAACGTATGATTGATAGGGGTGAAATAACATTTGACAATGCCAACCCTGTTAAACCGCAGAACCAATCTATGGGCGTATACAAATATCCCCTTAATACTAAGGAAGCTCCTTACGTTATTAACACGATCCATGTCGGAAATGAGCAAGGTATGCCCACAAAACCTTTTGTGATTTGTGTTCCTACTACAACGTCAACATCATCCCCACAATCTTCATATCCCACATACAATCCACCTACACCAACAAAACCATTTGTTATTCATGTACCCCCTGCCAATGCAATCACAAATATACAACCACCTACCCAGCCCACTCCCTTTGTGGTTCGAGTGCCACCTGCGGTTTGCAACCACAGAAGTACAACCGCAAAACCAACCAACTCCTTTCGTAATCAGGGTGCCTAAACACCTTGATACACAACCACCTCCAAATGTTCAACCGCAACCTCGACCTGCTCCATTTGTCATATGAGTCCCAAAACAACCTGATGTTCAAGCTCCAACGGTTCCCCCACGACCTTCGCGAGAATGCCTCACTGACAGACTTACTAGGGAACCGTTGGAAAAAGAACGTCAAAGTCTCGAATTGGGGCCACTGAAATCCACTCCCTTAAACATTGTACCTATGGCTTCGGCAACTGATGAGCCAAGCACGAGTCACGAAAGCAAAAAATTAGGGATACCAGATACGTCGAACCCAACCATCACATTAGACCACATGAAGACCATTCCACAAGAGATACAATTGCTGGGTCCAATGGACCAAGTCTCAACCAACAAGACTATACCAAATAGCAAAGACTTGGCCAGCGCCTTAACCCAGGTCACACAGGCACTTAAACAAAAAAACATAACTTTAAGCTTGTATGATCTAATGATGACTTCTCAAGTTCATCGGGAAGCTTTAGTACACATGCTAACATCGATCCCAGTCAACGAAGACTTGCCTGTAAACAAGCCTTCCATTCATGCGGTAATGTCTCCATATCAAGGATTAAGAACCACATCACTAAGCTTCAACATGGATAATATAAAAATAGATAAAAAATAGGAGAAGTCACCACTGCACCCATGTTCATAACCATATAAGTAAATTAATTTAAAATACATAGGGTGCATGTAGATGACGGAGCGACCACCAACGTAGTACCATACCCTGTCATCGAACAGCTAGGGCTAACTGAACAAATCAAACCAACTTCCATGACATTCCTGAAATCGTTCAGCGGATCACATGTAGTGGTAAAAGGAACATTAACTTTGGACTTCATAGCAGGGGATCGGTTCCCCACGTCAGCTAAATTTGTAGTCGTAGACGAGATGCCCGGATTTAATTTGATATTGGGATGACCATGGTTAGCCCAAATAAAAGCAGTATCTTCACCTATCCATAAAGAGATTCACTTACCCTATGAAGGTGGTGAAATCATTATACATGGTGATGCGGCTACACTCAACACCTCGGCACACGTAGGCACAAACCAAGGCTCAGAGGTTGAAATTGATGAGACTGAACAAGATGACATTACTCTCGAGCTTAAACAAGACGCCACACCCATTGGAAACCAAGGTGATAACCAATCCCCAAACCGTGATCCCCCGGAAGATATAGAAACATCACAAAACGTGGAAACATCAGGACATGCTAACATAGGAGTTATTCCCCCAGACGTTTCATGGTTCGAATTGCCGTTTAACATAATTAGGGAAGGGGATGCTGAATATACGATTACACCGACATGCCCAACACGCCATGTCAATCTGCGAAAATTAAAGAAGTTATTCAACCGTTAAACTATAATGGTCCAAAATGACGTTAAACTACCACATGTCCGCAATAACATAAAACTAGCCACGATCAGGAATGGCTGGTTTAAAAAAAAAAAACCGCACCAAAACAATTTAAATTTCTCTTGTTTTCTTGTGGCCTGAAATGTCCTTAAACTAGAATGTTGTTGCACACATGGCCCGAAATGGCCTTAAACTAGAACAAGTTACGATTCCATTTCTTTAAAATTACATTCCTGTTTGCATGCATAGTTACATCCTTACTTTACAAATTATTATTCCCCTTACATTTCTTCTACACTGTTATCATTTCAGCTACATTCACATTTATATTTACAAAAAGTTAAAACAACAAAACAAAAATAAAATAATAAATATAAAAATAAAAAAAATCTTTTGTGTTTACACTTGTGTTTATCAAAAGTTTGGACAAAATTTGAAACAAAAAAAAAAAAAACTTAAACAACATAAAACACCAAAAAAATGTATAAATATATAAATTAATAATATCAAATGTTTACATTGTATCACACATTCGCTGTCATACAATCTACAAATTTTCAACAAAAAAAAAAAAAAAAGAATAACTAAGCTCACAACAATAACAAGTTAAATTAAACATCAGCGTTAGGAGGGGCTTGGTCCCCAAACTCATCCGCATCATCGAGTCCCGCTGCGTTGAGGCAGCCTCTTCACCAACACGTCCCCGCACCAAAACGAAATCTTAGGTAAGTAAGTTAAAATTTATAAAAACACACAAATGAAAATAACTATCAACAAAACATAAATATCCAAGAGAGAATTAGCAAGAAAAATAATAATAAGATAAATAACTACAAAAATTGTATGTCGCATGGGACAATAACTCCCGTAACTCCCGTATTGGTTCGGTGCGCTTAATCCTTAAAGGTTGTGTTAAATTATTTTAATGGACTGAAATCATTTTAAATCAAAAGTTCCAATATTCACCAAAAATCAATTACAGGCTATACATTTTATTGCCCATAACTATGCTTAGAATTAAAGGCTTTGATCAAAAAGTCTTCCCGTTACTTGTGAATCGCGATGGCTATCGTGTTTTCATTTCACTGGTACACTGATGTTGGAGATAAGCTTAACCTGTAAGAAACCACCAATTCCTCTCCCGTTTTCTTAACCAAAACTCGAGATCACTCACTGCCAAAAGCTTCGTTCGTTCAGGAGGCGAGGCCGACCAATATAATGGATAGCACGTGAGCCCTATGTTTTGTATTGCTATTTGTGCTGTAATGACAGGTTAGCATATAGGATAACATGTGTAAAAAGAAGGTTTTTCCGTCTGCCGATTCACTAGATATCACGTTGCACTTGGTTGCACCAAAAAAAAAAAAAAAAAAACTGTTCATGTGTTTGATACGCTTGGTAGCCAGTTTGGTATTTAATGTAAAATGCATCGGGGTAACTCGGGTTCTCGTTCCTCGCTAAAGCCCTCCTAAAAAAATGAAAAAACATGGTAAACACCGCACCCAAGATACAGATCACGGGTGCAATGAGTGCAAACGCTTTAATGGCCATAAAAGTACCAAAGATACAATGATCCAGTGCACAATAAGTGCCACGGCTTGTATTTTTATGGGCTAGCATGCAATCCAATCCCGGTCCAGTTGCAAGGTGCGCTTGCCTTGTTCTATCAGGTTATTCATGGTTGTTGTCCTCTTATATTATGGTGATATTTTTTTTAGATATACCAGCCAAGTAATGAAATAGGGTATCGATACATACACCAATGCAATACATAAACCTAAACCTATACCTATGATCTCTCCCTTTTTTCTTCGTGGGTGTTTCCCGTACTTTTGGGTCGTCAAAATGTCATGCCAGCACTGACACATGGCATACCGAAAAAAAAGGGGGGTTACGTATAATAAATACATCATATACCCTCCTATCGATTTTGTACTATGTTTCTTGCCGGTTCTGAATGCAGATAATACGTGGTCTTAATGCCTTTTTTCCAAGCATATTGATACATGTCAGACAAATATATTTACCTGATGCATTGGCATTAGACACATAAAGATTCAAGCTTTGTGATTGACACAGGGACCGTTGACGAATGGCCGCCTTGTCAATCAACGCGCGGCAATCAATCTCAAATGCCGTTTTGTACTTTTGTTTTAAGTCTGCAGCAGAAATATAAAAGAAAAAGAGCAAAAAACCAGCAATGAATATGCCCTGAAAGGGCAAAAGACAGCGGCCTCCAAAGGGGTGCCTAAGGGTAAGCGCTTGATGCTTATGGTAACTTCGTATCCCCACTTCAGTGTCCCCGCCGGTATAAAAAAAAACCTGGACGACGCGAACCGGCTATTACTGGAGAATTACGCTACTCCTTCAAGAGATCTCGTACAAACGTCCAAATGTCACGTCACGCTTGCTTTTATGTAACGTGGTCTATTTTTCTGCCATATGGTGAATAAGTAAGCAAAATGAAAATAACGTGAACGTGGGCGGGCCACATTCGGATCCAGCCTCGTTATGGTTGCTATTGTAACAACGTTGCCCCCGATGTTGCCGGGCACCCCAAGGAATTCAAGAAGATCCAATGGATCTGAGGCGGAAGACCTGGGGAATACGCCTCCAAGCAAGCAAGCATCTCACCAGTGCAAGGAGAAGAGAATCAAGCAAACAAGCACACACACAATCTTGTAGACCACCTCGGTGGGAGGGGAGACCTCACCCCCAGATCCCTCACGATCTAGTACAAGGTGTGGCATGGCACTGCACCAAAACTATCCAGTCTTGGCTGCCTACATATCTACAACTGCCATAAAATGAGGGCCATGTAGTTCTCCACGGATAAGAGAGGAATGAAAAGGACTTAGAAGAGAGTTGCAACAGGAGGGTGTCCTATTGCTAGCTTGGTACCACCAAGCCGGGGTGGGTTTTGTGACACTTGCGAGCCACCAGAGGGCGCCTCAGAGTGTTCCATGGCCCTCGAACCATAAGGAGAGCCCAAAAGAACCTCGAACCATAAGGAGAGCCCAAAAGAACCACCATTCTGGGACATCTCTCACAGCTATCCTTTCTTTTCCTTTTCTAATACATTGGCCAAAGTGATATGGGAGTTCCGCGTGGAGCCGCTGGCCGTGGTTGATGATCTGATTCCAATAGGAGTTTTCTGAACTCGATAAATGCCGTTTTGTTTTTGAACGGACACCGGGAATGTCATCACCGGCCTAGTGTTTACAAAAGCATCGGCCTACCTTTTCATCAACATGAAATATTCTCATGAACAATAAACACGCGCGAATGCGCAAGTCATCGCTGAACCTTTGGCACTCCTGAAGGCAGGCGAATCCATACAAATGCAACGTTTTTACCTCGCACGCCCCATCCAAAACTCACGCTGCAATAAATACTTGTATCTCCCAGAGCCATGCGGCGACTGAGCATCCGACACGCGCCGGCAGAGCGTAGACGAGCATAGAAGAAGCTCACCTGAGCCAAGCAAACCGAAAATCACACCACTATTGGAGTTTTGACTTCGCAACGGAAAGTACAAAGGCAGCTAACTCACGCCCACGGTGCAAAGGCAGCTAACTCACGCTCATCGCGCAGGTCTAAGTTACGCTGATGTTACGCAGGTCCAATTATCGGCTACAGGTTAATTTTATTAAGCTATCATGTGCCTAACTTTCTTTTCACATGCTTAATACGTAATATGATTTCAAACATCATTCCTTGAAGTAAGGACTATTTTTATGTTTATTACCGTACTAGCTACTATTGCAAATCAGCTATAGCTAGCACTTAATAAAATAGCTATTAGAGCTATTCCATATGCAAACTGACCTTCACAATCATGGGCGTAACCTGCTGATTTGGGATGATGATATCCGAGCTTTGATTTTTTTTTTTTGGAGCCTGTTGACCTCCATTGTGCTATGCATCAGGAACTCTCAGATGCGTATCCTGGTAAACCTTATAGGCTCATTTCTGCAATTTTCCCCAGGAAACGGTTCCGCGAATGTTTATTTTTCCATATAGACTTTATGTTACTTGTGCGGAAGAGCCTAAGTATCTTTTGCGCAAGCGTGTTGACTTTGAATCTTGAGTGAGCCGTATCAGAGGGGTGTCAAGAACGGGTGTGCCTGCGTTTTCAACGCAGGAGCATTCTTTTGATTGTTCTTTTGAAGCTGTGTTAGAAATTCCACCAAACTTCACCCGTCTTTCTTGCTTCCGTTTTCCCTCGCGGAAACTATCCACTGCAGCATTTTGGAACCTTGTTTCTGTATCTCAAGTAGTTGAACAAGATCTCTGTTTGTGAAAACCGTGACAATAAAACAGGAGTAGATCCTCGGGCCGGGATGTTATGGGAAATCTATTAGCACAAGCAATGATTTGATGTTGGAATACAAGACTTTGTATTTTAACCTTTGAATGTCAGTTTATGGGATAACCCATAAACACCGATAAAATTATAGTGGATCAAAAAGGCTGATTTTGGATAAAGGCATTATTCACGCTATTCACACTGTAACAAGGACAGTTGCTCACGCTACCCTTGTCCATATCACTCACGCTGTGTCCCTGTAACTGTGTCCCTGTAACTCACGCTACGCTCTATAACTTATGCCGCGCTCCTCACGCTGCACCACGCACCCAGTTAGTCATGCTGCCAACGTTAACTCACGCTACTCCCTGTTAAACTCCTTTGGCACGCTTGATTCTGTTTAGTTCACCTTATTTCCCTTCTCTTCTGTTTTACTTTGTTGTGCCTTTTACTTATTTATTCTATTTTATTTATTACTCACTTTGTTTCCATCCTTCATGCTCTCACAATAATTTTCTTTTTATTGATGAAGTAAGAAAATATATATATATATATAAAAAACCATGAAGACTGAAAATCTATGAAACCATGAACATTATTACATTTTTACATGAAATGTGAATACAGCGAATTGGCCTAGTATGGCCTAAAACTGCCATTACATACCACAGTTTTGTTAGACTAATCATGAAAAACTTAAGCCTTCCTCATCAAGAAAATGTTGTTTAAATTAGCAAGAACAAGCATATGGATAGTAAGAACCTCTTTTCTCAACGTTGTCTATCAATGGACCACATGGGGCCATTCAATGAGAAGTCAACCTAGAATCCATTGATCTAGACTTATCATCAATTTATGACAATTTCGTGGCATCCACTCAAGGAACATCAGACTGCTTTGAGGATATGACTAAAAATTTGGACTTAGAAACCGACAACATCACTGAGGATCCCCTCGTCGAAGTTCCCATTACTATGTTTAGTGGTGAGCTTAAAACATTAAAATTACGTACTCTACTAAATCCGCAAATTGCCAATGACATTACACAAGTGCTGAAGAATAATATCAAAACTTTCGCTTGGTCGTATACTGATATGCCAGGATTGGATCCTCGCATCATCTAGCATAACATCATTCTCGATGAAAAACTTAGACCAGTAAAGCAAAAAACACGAAAGGTTAGGCCTGAGGTAGCGTTGGCAGTTCGTAATGAAATCACAAAGCTCTATGAGGCCGGTTTCATTCGAGCTATTGATTATGTTGATTGGGTATCCAACATTGTTGTAGTCCATAAGAAGAATGGTAGCATTTGTATATGTATTGACTTCCGTGACCTCAACGTAGCTACCCAGTATCGATCAACTCGTTGACTCAATCGCCAGATACGCATTATTGTCCTTTATGGATGGATTTTCGGGATACAACCAAATCAGGATCAACCTAGAACACCAACTCAAGACAACCTTCATGACACCTTGGGGCACGTTCTGTTATACAATGATGCCATTTGGTCTTAAAAACGCGGGTGCCACATATCAACGGGCAATGACATATATATTTAATAATTACATGCTTGATTCACTCAATGATTATGTAGATGACATTGCAATCAAGTCTAAAACAACCGAACAACACGCAAAACACCTAGACTTGGTACTCAAACGTTGTCTCAAATATGACCTTAGGCTTAACCGAAAGAAATGCATCTTTGGGGTTAAAACGGGGAAAATGCTTGGCTTCATAGTCTCCGAAACAGGTATACAAGTAGACCCCGATAAGGTCAAAGTAATAACTAATATGCAACCGCCTAGGAACATCACTGAATTACGTGGTCTGCAAGGTAGACTGCAATTCATCAGACGCTTTATCGCGAAGCTAACTGATAAGTTGAAACCCATGCAACATTTACTACGGAAGAATGTTCATTTTCAATGGACTCAACCGTGCCAAGAGGCCTTTGAAAACATAAAAGTAGAATTGGCTCAACTACCAACGGTTCATCCCCCGCAAAGCGATAAACCTTTTTACATCTACCTTGCCACATCTGACTCATCGATTGCGGCCATGCTTTGCCAAAAACGAGAAGACAGAGCCGAGATCCCCGTTTACTATTTAAGCCATGCCTTAACCGCCTATGAACAACGATATAACGATGTGGAGAGATCGTGTCTCGCCTTAGTATTTTCCTTAAAAAATGACGACATTATCTCTTCTGTAACCAAGTCTACATCATTTGCAAAAACAACATGCTTTGAGCTATCACCAACAACATCTACGAGTCAAGTAGGATAACTAGATGGAAGGCGATGATTACAGAGTTTGACCTGCGCTATGTTGCCCAATCTCTACTAAGGGTCATGCATTAGCCAATCAGTTGACTACATCACCAATACAAGATCAAGCGACGATCAACCTTGAATTCCCTGATGAAGATATTAGTAGCATAGACATAGTGCCCGATAATTACGATGCAATCTTGTACTTTGATGGAGCATCCACCTCCCGAGGGGGAAGCGCTGCAGCCATCATAACATATCCTTCAAAAGAAATTCGTCCTTTTGCCTATTGACTAAACTTCCCTAGCACCAACAATGTGGCGGAGTACGAAGGTCTTCTTAGAGGTCTTATAGTGGCATTAACTTCGGGGATCACACATCTTGTAGTTCGCGGTGATTCACAGTTAGTAATCAATCAAGTCACAGAGATCTACACATGCAAAGCTCCGCATTTGCAACCATACTGTGATCTGATGAAACATTTCCTAAAACAACTAATCAATGTAGACGTGCAACACATTCCTCAGAATGAAAATACTATTGCTGACGCACTTGCCACACTAGCCTTGAACATGACACCTGAGATGTTCCATGCATTGTCTAGTTCTATAAAAAATTGTGCCAAACCTGTGATTAACACATTTGATGAAATACCCATAGTGTCCGTCAGCACTACGCAAGTAGTAGAGTGGTACGACGACATAAAAGAGTACCTTATATGAGGGGAACCACCACAACATCTGACGAGTGCTCAAAGGAATGCGGTACAAAAACGCTCTAGGTAGTATGCATTAATAGGAGACACCTTATGTCACAAGTCCTATGAAGGCATCCTGTTGACGTGCATTAGTAGCATCGATGGCCAAACAATTGTGGAACAGGTTCACAAAGGATTGTGTGGAGGGCATATAACGTCCAAAGAAATGGCAATGAAAATTAGACGTCTGGGCTATTATTGACCACATATGGAGTACGATTGTTTCTCCAGGGTCAGGAAATACAACATTTGCCAAAGGCACGGTAACCTAATACATGTACCACCTAATGAGTTGCATACTACGCAAATCACATGACCATTCCAAAAATGGGGATTAGACATCATTGGATTGATAACACCACCATCTTCAACAGGACATAGCTTCATCATCACTGCTACTAAATATTTCACCAAATGGGTTGAAGCTATTCCCCTTAGGAAAACCACGTCCAAATACATTTGCAACTTCATATTAGAAAGATCGTAACCCGCTTTGGTATCCCAATGATCATAGTCACCAATAATGGGCCACAATTTAGTAGCGCAGATACTAAAAGCTTCTGTGAAAGCCTAGGTATTAAACACTCATTTTCATCACCATATTACCCATAGAGCAATGGTCAAGTGGAGTCTACGAATAAAATGATCATCATGATGCTCAAGAAAATGCTGAATCAGAGTAAGAGATGATGGCATGAGCAGTTGGTCTATGCACTATGGGCTTACCGAACAACGCATCAAACGTCCACAGGTAAGACACCATATAGTTTGGTATATGGATCTGAAGCTGTGTTACCTTTGGAGTTACAAGTTCCCTCACTACAAATAACGCTCTCTAGCCTCCTCGATGAAAACCAGAACAACGAACTATGCATTGTTGACCTTGACTCGGTGAAGGAAGAAAGGGTAAGAATGCTTGATCAAATCGAATGGTACCAGAAACAACAACAATAACATCATCAACATGATCCACATAAGTGGTGATCAAGGAAGGTGACCTAGGTCTCAAGGTAGTCTACAAACACCCAGACAAATTCTCAGCTAATTGGGAAGGAACTTACTTAGTCGCTAAAGCATATGACAACAGGGAATTCAAGCTCGCTGACATGGATGAAAACGAATTGGCCAGTCCTATGAATCACGTGTACCTAAAACCATTCTACATCTAATGATCTTAAGGTACATTATGGTCCTAGAATCATGACCTAAAAATGATACCACAGAATGGTCCTGGAGCTATGACTTAAAACTAGCACCACAGAACGTCTTGGCATCATAGCCTAAAATTGATACCATAGAATGGTCCTAGAGCTATGACTTAAAACTAGCACCATAGAACGTCCTGGCATCATGATGGTAAACTGACACCATAGAACTCTGTCCGACATGACACTAAACTGTCACATTCATTCATCAAAGTCCACTAAGACTATAAACTGGCTAGCCTCTTCATAGTCCACCACGACTATAAACTAGCATTGCACCATACGCTACGACGCTAAACTGGCAATGTCCAACGTGTTATGACGTAAAACTAATCCACGAGAGTTTGCCAAGACTATAAACTGACAACTTCTTTACTAGCCCACTAATCTATTGCTGAAATTGAATGGCATGTCATCATCAACTTGCTCAATGAATTCATCACATGGACTCCGAGAACATTGCTGCTGCTCAATCTTGTTTGCCTGTGGTTGCACGTGGTGTTTCCATCCCATCGGTTGCATCCATGTTTAAAGTGTTAAGCTAACTCATTTAATTGTTGTCTTCTTGTTTTCTTAGAGTTGTGTTTGCAGGATGACACCCAAAGGTGTTCTTACACGAATACACTTCATCACGGTGACAAGGTACCACATTGTTCTTGATGCAAGTAACCAGGTTAATCAAACCATTCACAAGTACATTCCCAGTTACTCAAACATCCCTTATTCCCTAACATGTTCTCTCTACCCTATTCCCTAATACATCCCAGTCACCCCAAACTTGAACCACACTGTTGCACACTGTAACTCTCTAGGCAGTTGCGTAACACGACATAGCCTATGATACAATTACAAGCACATGAGCATGAGTGTAACAAAAAAATAAAAATAAAATAATGCTCTCCCAAAAGAAAAAAAATAAAAAAAAGAGAAAGAGCAAAAGAAAAAAAATAATATATAAAATTAAAGAGCAAAAATCCATCACAAGACCATTGGCACTTTCCATATAAGCCCCAAGCGGGAAGGTACTTGTCTTGGAAGAAAACACTCATGTCTCAAACAATCATGTTACATCTCACCGTGTGGCTTTGGCTGTTGGACAATAGGTTCCCTTTGACACTCAATAAGGGTCCTGTTTCTCCAAAGAACGCACCACCTCACCACATGGCTTTGGTTGTGACAACAAGTTCTCTTAAATAGGATACAAGAGTCTCATTCTCCCAAAGGATGCACATCTCATGCTTTGATCCCAAGTCTGCTAGATACTGGCTATTGACAAGGACCAACATGATGCGTTCACACAAGAGCTTTCCCTTTCCCACAGTTAAACAAAATCATCCCTTCATCAATCCCTGATCCCACAGTAACAAACCTTCTTCCTATACGTCTCAAAACCTCATTTCTCGATCCCATGTACTTCTAATCATGGTGTGATGACATTTGGCCAAGTGCTGATGGACAATGCTTGATACCTAGTTGCTCGTGGTGTTTTGTACTTCTTTGTCGACTCCTCTTAGGTAGATTCCTCCAGACGTCAGCAAAGAGGGACTAATGAAACACCACAAAATTTTGGCCTAGCACTTTCAAACAAAATTCAAGTTAAGTCATGCTGTTGCCCAACATAAGTACAGCATAACTGAACTTGAGAGTCTCCAAAACGGCATGAAATGACATTCAATGGAGCAAGAAAAGTTCCCTTGGGGCCTACAGATGACTACTCCAAGTTTCAGCATCCAGAACCCAAGATTTCAATTCAAAATCGTACAAATCTTGTTACTCACGCTAAGGTCATGCCCAGGTCACGCTGGTGACATGAGTCCAGCGTGAGTGCCCTAAAATAGCCCCAAAACAGCCCCAAAACAACATCAAAATGATCTGATTTTGAAGGAACAAGGCTCCCTAAAGATCCACTAATGATTACCCCAGGTTTCCAACCCTTAGAATCTTGATTTCAGGCTCAAAAATACACTGTTTCATTGCTCACACCCAGGTCACGCCCAGCTCACACCCAGCTCATGCCCAGCTCATGCTCACACCCAGCACACGCCTAGCTCATGCTCATGCCTAGCTCACGCAAGGACAAGATCAACTCAAGGCGACATCTTGTAGCAACCGATCCTAGTGAGCTGGAACCAAGTTTTCTTTGCAAATTCATTGTAAATTTTTATTGTAAGCTCCACCATGTATGAGCTTGTTAAGCCCTTACGCTGCTTTCATGGGCGTGAGTTAGCTTACGTTCTAAAATACAGTGCACCTAGTCTAAAACATAGCTTGCCCACGTACACCTGTCATATGATCTGTCATTCTCTCATCTCGTTGCCATCGATCCTGTTCATTCCTACTCCCAAGCCTAGACAAATGCATAAATACCTTGTGCAAAGACATAAACAGGGTTGGCAAATGTTGGTAGAAATTTAATAAAAAGAAACCAGCAATCTTGAGCCTAGACGTACGTGATTCCCAACACCTGCAAAAACCACACATCAGAGCTTAACATCTGACTTGCAATCCAGATTCGCAACTACGTTTTGACCGGTGCACGTTTTTTTTGTCAATTAATATAATACAGTTTCATTTTTGCCATCCATCGTACTGCCATGATTTATTGTTTGCATTGTTCCATTTCATTGCATATTCCTGCATACATTTTGTCTATGCTTACGTTCCAGCACATTTCGTTAAGTTTCGTTATGTTTCGTTACATTTTGTTACGCTACTTTGCGTTACATTATTTTCTCTATTTTACGTTTGTGATGATAACCCCAGCATAGGCAATAGCGTACGCTCGGGGAAGTCCTTGGTTGATCTACGTGCAGACCATCCAAGGCACTCTGCCTTTGTTTTTCCAGCTTGCCCTCACGTGAAGGCAGGGTCTTCTGTTTCTCTCCGGAGATCTTTCGACGTACGTTTCCTTCCAGCCTTACGCTGACGATTTTGGACAGCACACTACCTTTGAACTTTTTCCCTCAAGGACATAACTTCCTCCCATAGGGATTCACTAAACCTCTTTAGCTCCCATGAAGCTTTTGCACATGACATTGCTAAATCAGTGGCAATGTCATAAAGCTTCATGGGTATACTAGAAACATCATAGGAAAGTCTAAACAAGGAGTCTACCTTCATGTTTCTGCTAGAGTCCCACTTCATGGATGGTACTACACAAAGCATAAAATGCAACAATAAGACAAAACCTTAAATAGCCATAATACAAACAAAGCCTATGACTAAAGCACATAAAATAAAATCCTTACCAAGCTTAGGAGTAACCTGATGTAATCGATCAATGATGTCCTTAGCCATCCCACATAGGAACTCCACTTTGTTTGGAGTCTCTAATCATGGTTTCACATGAACTTAGGGATGGAAGCTTGTATTAGTGGCTCAGGAACTACTGTAAGCATAAAAATCATTGACAGGTTAGGATGGCAACCAAATATAACCAATAAGATATGAAAAAAATAGTGAGGCATAAGCATACCTAGCTCCTCCTCCTCCTCCTTCTTTGGGATGATGATGGGATAGGTACTTGGTACTACCTAACCAAACAAGGCACCTAAATCATCTATACCTATGTTGAAAAGTCCTTCAACCATGGGTTGCTTTAGGGGTGCCTCTTCTACATGCCTTTGCTCTACCTCCACTGTAGCTTGGGCTACTATAACTTGATGCTTGTCTACAACCAGAATACATAGAAAACTAATTAACACATGAAATCATAAAATAGCCATAAAATCTTAAAACATGGAAATAGCCAAATTTAAATAAGGCATACCTTCAACTGCCTGCTAGGATGGTTGAAGCTTAAAATTAAGCTTCTTCGAGGTAGGTTGATTTGATGATAGGGGTGCCTCCTCCATAGGCCTATTGAGTTTCTCTCTAGCCACCCTTTAGTCTCCAAGCATCATCATTTGGCATCTTGAACACTGGCAGGAAACAAGAGAGGCTCATCATCATTAGTACTATCAAAAGACTCGTGCTACCTAACATCAAGATTCTTAGTGGTGATGGATAATATCTCATCCACCTCCTCTGGTGGATTTTGGGCTTGCATCATTGGATAAATGTGTTTTATCCTAGGCTTAGAAAGTTGGCTTGGATCTTGGAAAATCCATTGTCCATTCCTATACACCACCAGAAACTTTGCAAACCTCTTTATATAACTTGCAAAAAATGCAAAGTGCATATGGATTATTGTAGAGGTGTCAACATAGAGTCTAAGAATCTTCTCTTGAAGCCTAGTAGCCAAAGCAGTAGCCCAATCAAATTTAATGTCCTTCATCTAGACCTTCTTAAAGGTCCATCCCTACACTAGGCGAATTACCTTCTTTTGTCATAGCAATTTGGGAAACACATGAGACTTAAACAAAGGATATGATTTCTTTGCATCAGTGTTCATGAAGCTATCCATTGAAACTTCAAAGTGGCCCATGCTAGCACCAAGCCACTCTAGAACTTCCGCATGGTGGCTTGATTCCCTCACTATTCTAATGGGAACCTTGGCTTCATTAGTAGGGATTCCAAACAAGTCATGAAAGAGGCCAACACCTATGTCAATGTTTACCTTAACACCTCGAATGATGGTGCTAAAGCAACCAACCTCCTCATCAAAGGAGTCGATAATATGCAACATCTTCATAGCACGGATGAAAGGAATAGATGCCATAAATACATCAAGAAAACCTACTGGATGTTTACTTGAACATATCTAGGTGCTTGCCCCTTTAGCCACTCTTGCATTGATGCCACATCATCAAACTTTAGGATGAGGGTTTCCTCATGACGTGAATGTGCAAGTGGTATAGTGACATTAGTTGAGTTGGAAGGTCCTACGAAGCAATAACCAAGGGTTAGCATCCATATGAGTAATTTCAACAACCAAGAAGAGCAATAAAATAATTAATGCCATAAAACACCAGAAGCTACATGTTCACCTTTACTTTTCTTCTATAATGTGAAGGTTCCAAATACAAGGGTATGATATGTGCCATTGACATCTACCCATCAACTATGCATCATCCTATCATCCTTGCACTTATTGTATACTATGTTGAACTTGGTGGTGTATTCATTAAAGTCCCCTCTTAATTGTTGATACACAATAGTGTTGATTTGGGAACTCTTGGTGAATTCATCTAGAGTAGTTTGAGCCACTACTAGGATTTGGTCATTAACAACCAAGCCTTGTTCATTAACCTTGTACCTGCAAGATGTTAAATTAATGAAGTTAGGTACACAATCAAGCCCAAACCATAAAAACATCACAATAATCATGTTTACCCCTATAGATCATACATAGTGTGGGGTGGGTTTTGGAATAATGTGTGGGCTCTATGCACCACCATCAAGGTATTATCAGTATTGTATTGACTATACTCTGGCATCATCTAGATATCTGAAAGGTAGTGTGTACTTATAGCATCTATAGTTCCCCTTGTAGTCTTAGGAACCAGTTTATCAATACTATACCTAGTGATCAATCCTGATGCCAGAGGCAACAGGGTTTCCACAACAACCCTAGCTACATCCATGGACAAGTGTGACCATAGCATCACACTAAAGTTCCTAAGGAGGTAGGCAAGGAAGTCCCTTTCCCCAGGCCAGAACCATAACAAAAGCTTTCCAAGGGACATGTTGTGAGGTAAAGTATTGGTCTTAGGATGACCAATATAGCATAAAATGCTAACTAGCTCCACTATAAATAGAATAGGCCTTAAGAAAACCCTACATCAAACAAAGAAAAAATATTATGACCTATTAGAGTTAGAGAATTTAGACAAAACATCTAGTTGGAGGTGAAATTAGCCTTGTAAAAAGCTCTAAGGTATTTATCTAAATTAGTCTAAGTGACTTCATGAGAAAAAATTATCATAACCTTGCACATCCTTCAATCATGACCAATTGGAACTTCTCTATAAATTTAGAAAAAAATTCCTAAGTCAAAGGTAAAATTAGCCTATGTAAAAAGCTCTTAGATGTTTATCTAAATTAGCTTGAGAAATTCTATAAAAGTGTTGTTATCATATTTCATAGCCTTAACAGCCAAATTATGCATAAATTATGAAGAAAAATCACCTAAATTATGCATAAATTTGGAAAAAAGCAAGGATAAGTTTAGAAAAAAATCATTTAAAATTATGCAAAGCATGCATAAGTTTGGAAAAAATATCTAAACTACAGACAAATTTAGAAAAGGCATGATAA
The DNA here is from genome assembly GCA_015680685.1 of Gnetum montanum. Taxonomy (NCBI): domain Eukaryota; kingdom Viridiplantae; phylum Streptophyta; class Gnetopsida; order Gnetales; family Gnetaceae; genus Gnetum; species Gnetum montanum. The sequence goes on from MNCI01027470.1 coordinate 238,996, forward strand.
ACTTAGAAAAAAGAAAAAAGCCATGAAGCCATAGCAAAAACATATTTAAAATACAAAAAGCTTTAACTCTTCTTAAAAAGGAAAAATTTAGCATATCAACCACTTCTATTTTGGGTAAGGTACTATAACCATGAATTTTTCCTTGATTCACACAACCATAGCAAAAGTTTCATAAAAAAATCATTTTAAATCCAATTGGAGTGATTCCAACTCCATTGGAAAGCCATAACTCCCTCATTTCAAAGCCAAATGAAATGAGACAACAACCATCAGAAAGCTTAAAAAAAGGGCTACAAACAAATAACCTTTAATTTTACATATATGTAACCATTTTACTAAGAAAAAAAATACATAAATTGGCTTTCTTCTTCATAGCAAAACTTCAAAAATCCCAAAGCCTAAATTTCATATAGCCATTAAAATGGTTGAAATAGCCAAAACCATTATTTAAATTCACATCAAAATAATAGGATATGATTTTCTTAAAATTTAATTTTAACAAATCCTAAGGCTTGCATCTAAAAAAATTGGCCATACCCCAAGATTTTGAGAAAAAAGCGCAAAATAAGAAGCCGTATTTTCAAATTCTAATCTACAAAAGCTAAAGTGATAAAACAACTATAGATCTGCATGGGAGAAGCCAAAATAGGAGATGGAATTTTATCAAAATTCCATTTTAATCCCCCTATTGGAGTAGATATGAAAAAGTGACCTCAAGGTCTAAAAAGAAAAAAACTAAAGAAATCATAAAAAACAAAGGCAAAAATAGGTAGAATTGCCTACCTCAAAGCAGTGATAGATGGGGCCTCAATGGAGATAGGCCTAGGAACCTTTGATAACTCCCTAAATGCTCATCCATCCTGTATATCATATGGTGCCATGGTAGGCTCAACGTTGAAAAAGAGGAAAATTAGGAGAAGATGGAAGTTCTGCGTTGGCTGCAGGAAAGATCGGAGGCTTCCATGTTGAAGATTGGTTGTGGCTACCACAAGAATCTCTGCTAGAGCTCTCCTCCAATGTGCTATTGCTAAAAGATAACAATTATGATCAAAATTTGCAAAATCTGACTTATAAAACCCTTGTAAAACCTAAACAAAACACCTTCTACTAATTTAGTGTACCATGACTACAAGTTCATTGAAGAGAAAGGGGGGAAAGTCTAGTTCATGTTGGTTTTAGGGCAGAATAAAACTTCACTTTTCAAAATTTTAAATTTTTGGATTATGAACCTCACCCTACACCTTCCCTTTTGGCCAAAATTTACATCAACGCTGATATTTCTTGCCAATCTTGACACTTTAAAGATTATGACAAGCTTGATTTAATACTTCCATGTTGTGAATGCCATGCATAGTGTGGAAACATGTTCATTATTCTACAAATTAATGAGCATTAAAATATCTTTCTATGTTTAGTAACCGAAACTTAGCTTTTTCAACCCTGGGTTTCCAAATTTGGACAAAACATGAGCATGGGTAAGCACCATGGATTTCCATGCTACAACAATAGCGCCTAATATGGAAGAAAGGGGGTAACACTTATTCTAACCTCGAAACACTCATCTAGCATGACTTTGACCCCAAAGTGGAGCCCACATGACCTAGAACCCCTCTAATAATCTTCAATAGCCAAAAAACCTCACCGAACCTAGTCAAAACTAGTCAAAGCTAGTTGAAACCTAGGATTTGGTGTTTTTCACACTATGGAAGACTTCTTCCATGCTAAGCCTTTAACCCTCAGCATGGAAAGATGGGGGGAAGCCAAAAATAACCTAAATTGATGAGCTAATGATCATTTCTTGATGCTTAGTGATCCTCAAACCCTACTAGAATCCTCTAGAGCATTTGGGAGCTCCAAAAGGGTAAAAAATGGCACAAAGCTATCATCCCCCTCTTGTCCACATTGAGGCCATCATTATTAGTGTGGAAGGAAAAAGGGGGGGTGGGGTGGGGGGGTTCCGGGGGCAGCGGAGATTGCATGAGGTACTTAGAAGCCTTCAAACTATCAAATCTTGACACCCAACATTGGCCATTAACATCGGCAACCTTAGAGGTTAACATGCATGGTTGATCATTGTCGATTTGGCCTAGATCTAAATTTTTCCACTAAGGGGAACCTCTTCTACACTAACCCTTCCAGCCTTAGTGTGGAAAAAAGTTGGGAAGCTTGAAGAACTTCTCATAACCCCCCAAAATGACCAGTTCTTGATCTTAAGCATTGATGGCCAATGCGAGTAACCCTGTGAGCACTCATGCATGGCTAGATTGACCAAAAATGATCAAAAAATATTTTCCCCCAATTTCCTCAATAACAGCAACATCGGTAACCTTGTGAACATGCATGCATGCTTGAAAGTTGCCATAGAAGGCCAAAAAGCTTTTCCCCAATTTTTTCACACTTTGCATGGAAGCCCTAGCCTAGAAAAAGTAGGNACTAAGCATAGAAGCCCTAGAATAGAAAATTAAGGACACCCAAAACCCACTTATCAACCTTCAAGATAGCCAAATTTTGACACTAGTCATTCACCATTATTGCTAGTAGCCTTAGAAGCCTGCATGCATGGTTGAAAGTGACCATAAAATATGAAAAAGCCTTCTCCCAAATTTTTCACACTGGGCATGGAAGCCCCAATGTGGAAAAAGAGGGAGAAGTCTAAAACCACTTTAAAAACCTTTAAAATAATTAGTTTTGACTCCAAACCCTAATCCTCATCCCCAACAACCCTGGGGGTTAACATGCATGGTTGATTGAAGTCAAAACTAGGCTAGATATGAGTTTTATGGTATCTACACACTAGGAGTTCCCCCAATCCATGATTCTCAATGTAGAAATTAATGGGAAAATCCATTTGAAGTCCATAACTACCTTTGAACAATGTTAGCCAAGCTTGTATGCACTCTAGGACCTTGTCGACATCATTTGGAGCTTTCAAACTTTAAGAAACTAATGTTAGAAGGCCTAAAATATATTCCCCCTTATTTTCCATTCTAAGATCTTAATCATTAGTGTGAAAAGAAGGGATAAGTCCAAAAAAGACTTAGAAATACTGAAAGTTACCAAAACATAACACCAAACCCTAGTCTTTGACGTTGGTAGCCCTAGAGGTTGACATGCAAAGTCGATTAAGGTTAAAATTGGTTGAAAATTCTTTTACCCTTGTTTTCCATGTTGGGCTTTCTATCCCCAATGTGGAAGAAAGGGGAAAAGCCAAACAACCACTTGGTGATACTCAAAACTATCAAATTTTGACATGGATCCATTGCCCTTGACCCTGGCATCCTCGAGAGATAACATGCATGATTGATTATAATCAGAATTAGCCTAGATCTAATATTCTTACTTCCTCCATGTTGGAGTAACTTTCCTAACATGGAAACAAGGGGAAAAATTTTCTTTTCCAATTTTGAAGGCAAGATGACACTCCCAAAAGCTAAAGATATTTACCATAGAAGCCTAGGACCTCATAGCCTCAAAGATTTCACTTGTTTGACCTCATTTCAACCTTCAAAACCTATTCCCCCCATTCTTCCATGCTGGAGTAACTCCCCCAATGTGAAAACATGGGGGAAGACCTTAAGTACCCTTAAATAACCTTCAAACATGTCCAAAATCAACTAGAAACTTGTAGAATCAAAGTTTGTAGCCCTAGGGGCCTAGAAATGTGATCAAGGTGCCCCAAAATCACTCTAAATCCATCAAATATGTGTCCCCCTATTTTTCCATGTTGAGGTTACTATGCCTAGCATAAAAAAATGGGGATAAAGTTTTTTCAACACCTATAAAGCCTCGAAATGGCCTCAAATTACCTTAGAACAAAGTCGATAGATGCATAAGTTCCAAATTTGGAATTCAGCTACCTATTTGACCATGTTTGACCTCATTTTTGCTTGGATTTTTGTTTTTTGATGTTGAACCCCCTGCTTTTCCATGCTAGCTAGCATGACAACAAGGGGGGAAGACCTTAGAACTTGCTTTTTAGCCCCTACAAACCTCTAGAGAGCCCAATTTTGATGGGTTTAACCCTATGCTACCTTGGGAAGAACCCAAAACCTCAATTTGGGACTTCTGAACACTTGAAAACATTTTTCTCCTTAGTCTCCATACTAATGGCCCCTATTTCCATGCTAAGCCCAACGCGGAAGCCTTAAAACACTTAATAACCCTAATTAATGCCTAAACTCACCTAAATAGCCTTGTGGCCTTAAAACATGGCCTACTAAGGCCTAAAACTAGCAAAACCTAACCAATGTTGAATTATGTTAGCCAAATTTTATCATATATAGCCTATTTTGCTTATTTTTTGACCTATTACGTAATGTTTTGGCTTTTTTTTAAACTTATGTTGCCTTTCAGACATTGTTGACGTTCTATGACCTTTATATAGAATTATATGTTTATTATTTGCCTTATTATAGCTCTATTTGTCTTTGTTTTGCCTCTAAATGGTACCAAATAGTGGGATCTGACCTTCCCTGACCATCATTTCACACCATATGACCATGGCCCACTAAGGCCTTAAACTAGCATCCTAGTCCACCAAGACTATACACTAGCATCATGGCCTGCTAAGGCCTAAAATTGGCAAAATTATGACCTTTATTGATCATTTGTAGCCTTATTCGTATTTCCCCTTGTTTGACCTTTATGTGACCTTCATTCACCTCTATTTCACTTTTCCAAATTGATCTTATCTCATTGATTATCTTGGATGGCATTAATTACATTAGATTTGCATATTTTTTATGGCATTTTTAACATTAATTTTTCACTTTTACCCAGGTGCCACTTAATATGCTTTTGGTGACATGCAAGATCAAAGTATGAGTACTTGGTAGCAAATCAATTTTCCTTTGTATCTACATGGACCTCATGGTGATATTAATTGGTGTATCAACCTTGATTGCCTAGATCTTGAGCCTAAGAGTGTTGTAGACCACATAGCCTCAATAGAGAAACCTCTAGAATGGCTTGAAAACCAAGTCAGGACCCTTGACTTAGAAGTAGGAGACAAAATCGAAGACCCTCTAGTTGAGGTTCCTATCATAGCACATAGTGGTGAGGAGAAAACCCTTAAACTAAGTTCCTCACTAGCCTTAATATGCCCAAGATATTACCAAGAACTTACAAAATAACATTAAGGCATTTGCCTAGTCATATGAAGATATGCCAGGCCTAGACCCATGCCTAGTCCAACATAACATCATATTGGACCCTAGCATTAGAGTGTTTAAGCAAAAAGTGAAAAATATTAGACTTGATTTGGCCTTGGTAGTTTATGATAAAATCTCAAAGCTCTACTAAGAAGGTTTCATCATGGTTGTTGATTATGTAGAATGGATGTCCAACATGGTGGTAGTCCCTAAGAAAAATGGGAGTATCTAAATCTACATCAATTTTTGAGACCTAAATAAAGCAATCATCAAGGATGACTTTCCTTTGCCTAGTATTGATCAATTGATTGATACTACAACTAGACATGCCTTGTTGTCCTTTATGGATGGATTCTTGGTATATAACAAAATTATGATCAACCCAGAGCATCAACTTAACACAACCTTTATGATCCAATAGGGTACTTTTTGTTATACTATGATGCCCTTTGGCATTAAGAACGTTGGAGCAACATACCAAATAGCCATGACCTATATCTTTAGTGATTACATGTTAGGTTTACTTAATGATTACATAGTTGACATAGTTGTCAAGTCTAAGATAGTTAGTGACCATGCTAATGACCTAGATCTTGTCGTTAAATGATGCCTCAGATATGAGCTTAGGCTCAATCCTAAGAAGTGTGTCTTCATTATTAAGGCTAGTAAGATGCTTGGCTTTGTGATCTCTAAAGCAGGGACACACATAGATCCTGATAAGGTTAAGGCCATATCCAAATTGGCAACACCTACTAACCTTGAGGAGCTTCAGGAATTACAAGGTAGATTACAGTTTATTAATAGGTTTATTGCTAGGCTTATAGATAAGTTATAGCACATGAAACACTTGCTTAAGAAAGGAGTTTACTCTGAATGGATAGCTCAATGCCAAGAGGCCTTTGAAAACCTTAAGCAAGAGTTGACATAACTACCAATAGTCAATCCTCTGCAAGAAGATAAATCATTCTACATTTGTCTTGCCATCTCTAATACATCCATTACCTCTCTACTTTATCATAAATGTGATGATGTAGTGGAAATTCCTGTATACTACCTTAACCATGCATTAGTATCCCACAAGACTTGATACACTAAAGTGGAGAAGTATTGTCTAGCACTAGTCTTCTCTTTGAAGAAATGGAGACACTACCTCTTTAGAAGCCAAGTCAATGTCATTTGCAAGGACAACATAGTCAAAGCCATAATGACCAAAATCTATGAAAGTAGCTGCATAGCCTGATGGAAAGCCATAACTATAGAATTCAACCTTCATTATGTCTCTTAATCCTTAACAAAAGGTCAAGCTATAGTTGTACAACTCATAGCTTTACCTGTTGATGACCAAGCAACCATAGAACCTAAATTCCCTAATGAATACATTAACTCAATTAGCCAAGTGCTTGAGGGTTATGAGGTAGTCATGAACTTTGATGGAGCTTCAACTAACCATGGGGCTACTGCTATTGCCATCGTAACATTCCCATTTGGTAAAATCCAACTCTTTACCTATAATTTTGGGTTCCCATGTACCAAAAACATAGTAGAATATGAAGGTTTGATTAGAGGGATGATGGTAGCTCTTGATGTAGGAATTAGACACTTATCCATCAAAGGCGATTCACAACTCATGGTTAACTAAGTAACTGAAGTGTATACATGCAAAGCTAAGAATTTACAGCCTTATTGTGACCTAGAAAAGAAATTATTACAACAATTCATAGATGTTAATATCCAACAAATACCTCAACATGAAAACACCATAGCTGATGCAATTGCAACATTAGCCCTAGTGTGATGCCAGATGTGTTTAGCAAGTTTCCCACATTAATTGTGGACTGTGCTACTTCCATCACACAGAACATTGAGGATACCTTTGTGCTCATCATTCATACTACTCCTCCCAAGGAGTGGTATGACATTAGGAAATTTTACCTTATGCATGGTGAATCCTCACAAGGCCTGACTACTTCTTAGAAGGATGTCATATACAAGCGATTAAAGAAATATGTCATCATAGGTGATAACACATTATGTCGACTATCCTATGATGGCATACTCCTAAAGTGCTTGGGTAAAACTAAAGCTAGAATAGTCATAGAGGAGGTTCATGAAGGAGTTTGTGGTGGACATATAGGACCTAGAGCCATGGCCACTAAGATTAGGTGGTTAGGTTACTATTGGCCCCATATGAAAAATGACTACCTAGAAAAGGTTAAGCCATGTGACACATGAAAATGATATAGAAACCTAATCCATGTATCACCAATTGAGTTACATACGACCTAGATAACATGCCCATTTCAATGATGAGTGTTGGATATCATTAGACCCATAATACCTCAGTCTTCCACAGGGCATATCTTCATCATTAGCATGATTGAATACTTCACCAAGTGGGTTGAGGCTATTCCTCTAAGGAAGATCACATCTGAACAAGTTTGCAAATTTATCCTATATAACATTGTAGCTGATTTTGGAATACCCATGACCATAGTTACAGACAATGGACCTCAATTTAGTACATAAGAAAAAAAGGATTTTTATCACAACCTAGGCATTAGGCATTCTTTCTCTTCACCTTAATACCCTCAAGCCAATGGAAAAGTAGAAGTAAGCAACAAGGCCATCATCAACTTGCTTAAGAAGATTCTTGATAATAGCAAGCAGAAGTGGCATGAGTGGCTTGTCCATGTACTATGGGCATATAGAATAACCTATCGCACAACAATTGGCATGAACCCTTATAACCTTGTTTATGGTTTTGAAGTTGTTTTACCTCTTGAATTACAAGTGCCATCACTTTGAGAAGCCTTGATTGACTTCATCAATGACTAGCAAAGTAAGGAGTTGTAGATAGTAGCACTAAATTTGGTGCAGGAGTAGTGTATGTAGGTGCTTGCTCACATTGAGCACTATCAAGAGAGACAAAAGTGACAAAATCATCATAACTTAACCATGCACAAGATTAAGGAGGGGTACCTAGTCCTCAAGACTATTCGTGAGCATGAGGAAAAATTCTTAGCCAATTGGAAAGGGTCCTTTCTTATTACCAAAGCCTATGGGAATGGTGCATTCAGAATAGCTAACATGGATGGAAATGAGCTGGCCAATTAAGTTAATTATTCCTATCTGAAGCCATACTACATGTAGCTAATAGATCATCAACAAGTGAGCTTGCTTTCTATGGTCCATTACAGACTTAAACTAGCAACACAACATGCTAGGGCCTTAAACTAGTACCATGGCCCACCACAACCTTAAACTAGCAAGATTAGTGACTTGGATAGCCTAATTCTCATGTGTCTTGTGCATTGTAGTGTTATAATATGTAGTGGCATTTTGTATGCTTTGTTGGTGCCTCTTGGGTTAATCCTCCAACACCAACAAAGAGGGGCCATTGAAACACCACAACATGTTTCATGTTATAACCAATCTTCATGATGTAGCTTTCACCCCATGAAACTTGAGATAAAACTTTATTGTAAATGTAAAAGTTGTCATCCACAATGAAAAATTTTACATACTTTATACTTTTTGGCTTGAAAAATGCCTCATAAGTGGCCAAAGCCTTATTTCCCAAGTGAAAAAAGTCACCTAGTGTCTATATTTGGGTTGGGACAGGGCTCAAAAATGCCTTTTGGAATGCCAAAAAGGAAATTTGATGGGTTTTATGGGGGGTATGCATTTTTCTATGCTAGAAATACCTATAGGGTGGTAGATCTCACCTACCCCCAACATGAAAGGATGGGGTGTTTGGAGACTTTTCCCACTTCAATGTGGAGACCAAATGCACAATTTGGAAACTTTTCCCTCTTAGCCTTGAAAGTTTTCCCCCAATGTAAAAGTTTCACCCTAGCTTGGAAAGTTTTCCCCTAGCATAGAAAATTCAATCCCCTAGCATGGAAGCCACAAAAAGCAAGATTCATCAAGTTATGCACTTCAATGTTGACTAGCCACTCCAACAAACATGGTGGAGAGCTCAGCATGGAATTTTTGTCTTCAGCAAGGGGTGCCTCGGTTATTATTTTTAGTAAATGGAATGGCCATGGGGGAGGCACTTACTATGTTTAGTAACCCCTTCAAATTTGGGTGCCCAGTTCACTTAAATTTGGTAGCCAATTTGAGGCAAAATTACATCAAATTTGTAGCTAGTTTGTAGCCAATTTGCAACCCCATTCATGACCCAAAGACCCTATAAAAGCCAACCTTAAACACCATTAAGAGGTTCCAAAATTTTTAGGAGGTCAAGCATTTTTTGTTCAAGTAATTTTCAAGTAATTTCCATACACTTAATTTCACACTTGGGGCATTCTTAGGTACTCAAGAGCCCTTGCAAGTTCCCATACTTGCATCCTATTGAACCCTAGCATGGAAGTAGTGAGGCCTTGAGACTTGGTGGAATTTTGGTGTTAATACTGTGCTTTTGGAATTTTGAACCCAATGTGGGGTAACTTAGCATCCAAATATTCCACCTTCTCACCCCCAACAACTACCCAATTGGCAGATCCAAGGTTGTAGCAACAAAGGAAGGTTTGATAACGTTAAGAGTGACTTAGATTATGGAGCACATCATCTCAACTTCAATAGGCTTTGAACTCTTGCACAAGTGAACCTCTTTTTTTTTACTCATGATAGCACTATTTTTACACATTTCTCTAACTTATTCTTTATTCTTTTCTCAATAAATTTTTAAGTTTTGTGTTTAATAAAATTAAATTTATCATCTGTGCATTATTTAAATATATTTATATTTTCATTATTTACATCTCCTAAGTCCTTGGTTGATCTATTGGACTAGCCAAGGTACTCCAAATTCCATTTTTATTACAAAGGTCCTGGGGGTTCAATGTTGGGAAAATACTTGCACCGAGGATCCTTGGCTTTCTCATTCTAGCAATCGAGGTTTTTGCTTGCAATAATATGGATGTGTAAGAGAATCCTTGGAAAATGAACTTGATTTGAAGAAATTTCCATCAATTCAACATGAAATTCCATTGGCCAATGCATATTTTTCTTTGAATCTTCAATAGATAAATTAGATTCCAAAATTTAGAAACTGATGATGTTGATGGATAGTACTCATCAAGAACCATAGTTTCTGAATTTCTTTGCTATGATTAATGAGGATGGATCAACAACATTCTTCATTGAGACTTTGGATTATATTTGGTACAATATTTAATTCTTACAAGTTATGAAATTACTAGAATTAATTTCTGAAGAAGAAGTTGAGAAGAGTCAGGATAAAGTTTTGCCATCTCAAACAAGACCATCTAATCATATACCACTTATCACAAAATTACAATTATTTCCATCAATTCATAAGGTTGATCAAGATCAAGAAGTATCTCAACATTACTTTTGATAAATCTTATTATTTTATTTATTGTTTATTTTAATTAGATAAGTAAAATATCTAAGGTAATGAAAAATTGGTAATAAGGAATTTGCCCTACCTTCACTTGAATAACCAGATACGAGTTGCACTTTGCGTGACCCTGGTTAGGATTGGTGATTGGTATTTGGTAGATCTTTAATTTACTTCTTGATATTATCTTAAAAAATGATGTAGATAATAATAAAGTAATATTTAATACTCATGTAAATTCTTCTCACATATATTTTTTTTTGTAGAATAAGCAAGAAACAACTTCAAGTTCAAAGGAGAAATCAAATTATTGAAGCACAAGAGCATAATAGAAGCATTGAAACTTAAAAAAGATAGTGAACATGGACTCGTTCGAGGACAAAAGAAACCTAAGGGGAGTATATTGTCATGTCCTCATTTCCAAATGATGTTGTTGCATAACAAAGATGGTGCCTTTTCATAACAAATTTCATTGTAATCTTAACAAGACTTGAAAGGCCACATTGTAATAACAAACATGTCTCTTAAGGTAACCTTTGGGGGTTTGACCTAAGACATTTATACCCAAGCTTAGAGGACATGCCAGGCATGGAGTGGTGGTGCCAATAAGGCAAGTTACAAGAGTTGGAGGAAGTGGGACAAGAAATGGACTGGCCATTGCTTCTGGCTAGGTTATAGGTCTAATTGTGGTGGCCGTTCTGGATTGCTTGTAAGGGATAGATGCCAAAGGAAAAAAACCCCAAGGAACACTCTTAGAGAATGATTTGGATACACTATTCTATATCAATAAAGCATTTTTTTCTTTCTCTTTTTGCACTTTTTCTGTTATTTCCTTTACACATAATGTTGAATGCTACATATATATTGATGTTTGGTATATTGCCTTCTTACACATAATGTCTATTATAATATATATTTAACATTTTCCATGACATTTGGCAATGGGATGTTACAACAAACTTAGGTATCATTGCTATTTTTTCCACTTGTGCATCATGTACATTAATACAATGCACCATAAACTATCTTTATTCTTGCCATTATGCCATCACAGCTAGTGTTACCTACTCATAACTCCATTTTGAGCAATGTAACTATTCCATCAATTGCTAGTATTTTGTTGAAAGTAATGATGTTGCCATAAGATCTAACTTCCAAGCTCCAAGTATATAAAGATCAAATAGCAAAAGCCATAGTGCTACATGAGAATAATTCTGGAGTCTCCATTACCCATATCCTTGTTGATCTTGTTAGTTCCTTAATTCCTCCTACTTAAGTTTCCAAAGAGGTCTCATTATTGAATTTTACTAATTACAACGAGGAATCAAATTTCACAAACCATGTTATCATATTTTGTAATGAATGCATGCTATTAGCTAATTATTCCCATATTATCTTGCAAATTTTTTCTAACTCTTTGACAAGAAAGGTGCTTGAATGGTATAGGATCTTGCCCCATGAATCCATTACGTCCTTGGAGCAACTATTCACAACCTTTATGGAGAGATTTACAACATTAGCAAAGGTGGAGCTTTGAAAAAATTATTAGCCATAAGGTAGGCTTCCAACAAGTCTATCTTCAAGTTTATCATATGATGGACATCTACAATGATGAAGCTTAGTCATCTATTTCTTGAAGATCAACTATTGGAAATTTTTTAAGAAGTTGTAAGACATCATATTAAAGAAATGTTGGTCTACCCTAGGCCACTTAGTCTTCATGATGCCATTACCTATGCTAAATACATTATGGAGGTACCAATCAATGCAATTGAAACACCATAAATTTTTGGATTCTCATGATTCAATAGTCCTAGAATTTGGCAAGGGTCCCTGCAAGCATGGTATCACATTGGACCATGCAAACAATGCCTCTATGGCACAATCAACATGGCATCTAGTCACAAGGCTAGTTTGCATGAAAGAGGCTAATAGGTTTGCTACATCCTCTAGCTTGCCCAGTTTGACACTTGGCCTAGCTAATGGTCTACCCAAGGACCAGGCTAGGAGCTACCAAAAGTGCTCAGGATGAACAAAATAGTTCAACAAGTTTTCTAACTGCAAGAGCCTGCTATGCTATGCTATGCTACACAACGTAGTAGGCCTTGGGGATATTAATTGCACCAAGAAGATGTATATTGAAAACAATTCAATCCTTCAAGATATCTGCCCCACTTCATCCTTGATGCATGAGCAATGTGACATAGCAAAAATGTGGCAAATTTTGTCGGAGGTCCTCTTCACATAAGTGCTACACTGTGCTATGCTACATAGTGTAGCACAGCATAGCAGGGATACACTCTGGCAATACTCCGACTTAGATGGCTCTAATGGAGTAGGCACATTTGCCCATGTTTCAATCGATGAACAAGTATGCTTTGCTGACACTCTAGGACATGAATGACATCCCGCGACAAAATGGTTGCATGATTAAGTCAAAATCCAAGCTAAGCTGGGTGTTACACTATGCTACACTACGTAGCGTAGCACAACGTAGCAAGGACAGAACACATGAAGGCCCTCTACCAAGTGGTTTCAGCAAGAGGACTACACTTGACCATACTTCGGCCACCTAGACTGACTGTCCCGCTTCGTCCTCAAGCTCTAAGCAAAGTTTCTTGACAAAGCATTATAAAATTAGGCAAGGATGCATGTCATAGTGGCTGCTACATTATGCTACACTACCTATAGTGTAGCACAGTGTAGCAAGGATGCAAAACACCAAGGTGTGCCAAGGATGAACTTAGTAGGTCCTAAGACATTTCAACATGAAAGAAAGTGTTGCAATTGCTTGCCTAGCCAGGCCTTAGATAGCTATTTTCGGCTTATAGACAAGATTTCATCTATGACCAATGGCTATGCTACACTATGCTATGCAGCATAGCACAGCATAGTATGTGGGTATTTATGCTATGCCAATATGCTAGATAGCGTAAATAGTGTAACAGTCATGTAGGGGCCTCAAGATGTCTTCAATTAGCTATAGAACTTGTTAGCAATAGTTACTCAAGTGAAATCAGCAAGTTTTCCTTATTTTGCACCCTCTAACTATCCCCAAAGTTGTCCCTATGCTTGACCCTACTCACAAGAGTAGGGAAGATGTAGTCCTAGAGCACAGGATTCGCTTTGCATTCACTGTTGGTAGTTTTCTTTGCAACAAACATAGCAGCTCACTAGACTTTAGCATATGTAGCACAAATGGCATGGTCATAGTGTAGTAGCTTCCACATCCAACATTACATAGCAGCACAACATAGTCATGTTTGCACTTTGTGGGACCCAGGAGACATGGCATCCAAACCATGTTTTCCTCTTGCTCCTAGCCCTATAAATACCTTGGTGAACAATGTTCAAAGGGTTGGCTTTTGGATGGTTATCTTTTGAGTGTGTTTGACATTCTAGCATTTTTGGCTTATTGGAAATTAGTCTTAGCAAGTAGATTGGCAAGCAGAAAGGCCCTATTAGCAAGCTATTAATAGTAGTTCATGGAGCTATGACCATACTAGTTCGTTGCAAGCTGTGCTTGTCCCTGCTACCATCTCTTGTACACTCCTTTCTCTCAAGCAAAGATTAGATCCCCTGATCTTGGGGTAGTGCACTTCCTCACCCAAATCTGTTTCATTTTGTTTTGTTATTTTCATGTTTTTCACTATTCTCAATCAATTCATGTTTATTGTTTATCACTCAACACACATATAACATCTTTAAAACTAATGTTTGCTAAAGGTTATTGTACACTAGTTAAGTCCCTGTCTGATCAACTAGACCGTTCAGGGCACCCTGCATCTGTTTACATCCAGCATGACCCTTGCACAGATCTAGGGTTCGGCTGTATGCTCGGTGACCTCTAGGTGTTCTAGCCACTAATGTTTTTGGTTGCTACAGTTTTTGGGGCTAGAAGGAGGGCCTTTGTGTCCTTTCTGTGTATCATGGGTAATCCTGCATGCTGTTTGTACCTCGTCACCTACTAGTGTAGACGTGACACCCTTGTGGTTGTCTATGCACTGTGTGGTGCAGAATGGTTGCAATGATGATTCCTTTGGAACCTAGCAGAACCAAAGCCTCCAATCGATTGCTTACCTTACCATGTTTACTCTATTTACTACCCCATGCTACCTGCACCTTGTGCAACATAGCAAACTATCTAGCATAACACTCATGCTTAGCGTAGCAGGTGTAACTCCCCAATGTACCCAGTCTCACTTTCTCGCTTTTCACCTTATGACAAAAGATGATTCCTGCAACCACTGTCACCACCACCTCGAACCTAGAGGTTCCCTACTCAATCCAAAACATGATAGGTACTGAGTGGCTACTCAGCCTAGTGCTGGCACCACGTCAATCCCTTAGATTGCGACACTTGTCACCTGAGTGCTTGGCGCAAGACATAGCACGCTATGATTTCCTTTGTGCAAAATTCCAAGCCAATCTACCCTTGGACCATTAGGAACTTAAAGACAAACGTAACTTTGGGTTCCTCCACTAGAACAAGAGGGAGTTCATCCCTACCTCTGATGTCATCATCCCATTAACTGAACAATATCAATGGGTCCTGGACCAGTTGATGCAAGTTAGTAGGTGTAGGGAATGGGACACAACATCTCATTACGACGAAGCATTCCAAGATGGACAAGAAGACTTGGACTCCCACTCTGAGGGTGGTGGCCAGACCTACGCTACAGTCATCCCTCTCACCACTATCTTTTGGTGGTCCACTCTTTGCTTCTGCCCCCTTCATGGTTACCAAAACCCCGCCACAATCTGCACCTTTGTCAGCCATTGGCAACCAGCTCATATCTTCTACGTACTAGCAAGGGGACCCTTCAACTTCATTCCCAGTCATCTTTCCTTCTCAGTTTTCCCCAGTAGTGTACCCAATGTTAGTCATAGCTACACTACCATACGTCCATACTCTACCCATGTCACAGTCGCATATAAGCCACGATCCTTCATCTACACCTATCCCACCACCAGTGGCTAACCCAGTCTCAACTACGTGGTGGGATCCAACCCCTTCCTTACCTATGGCACAACCCCCTTAGGTATCATACTATGTGCAACCCCAAGTGCACCAGCTTTTACAGGCAATACACCCAGGCACAGGGCTGTGGGTTGCCTTGCCAACCGAGCAAGCTATAAACCCCATAGCCCCACTAGCAGCTACTGCACTAACAGCACCACCCACTGGGTGGTGGATGACCCAAGTAACACCATTCGTAGGAGTAGCCCCAATAGTGCCCCCTTTGGGCTAGGCCATTGCCCCTACAATGCAACCCCTAGTAGTGCATATGATAGCTTCTCAAGCAACCCTGCAATCATTTGCAATGTCACTGGGTTTGGATCAAGCTTTTCAAATTATCTAGACCCTCACTAAGGAAATCAAATGCCTCAAAGCCACTTGATCTAACATGGTATAGGTCATGGATTTTTGCCATGATGATCCCATCAGCCTAATCGTTCCCATGCTTACGTTACCCCTGAGGGTGCCACTCCCCCAATTTATGAAATACAATGGGGAGGGTGATCCCAATGCACATTTGGTAATGTTTAGATTTGAATCTCTATTGTTGCAGCAATGGCCACACAATATCATCCACATCTTTGCCATGTCCTTAATAGGCAAGGCTTTAGACTGGTACCACACACTCCTACATGCCTCCATCTCAACTTTGGAGGAGCTGTTGAGTCAGTTCGTGACCTGCTTCAAGTATAACTTAAAACTAGAAGTCACACTCGACTAGTTGATGAGTGTCAAGCAAGACCCATGCAAGTCTATACAAAGATTCATATAGTGGTGGAGCATCACCTTGAATGAAATACATGAGCCTATCGCTCAGGCCTACTTGTTGGCCATATTCAAGGGGATAGTAAATAACTTTATCAAGTCAAAGATTTACTACTTAGCCTCGTGCTCCCTCAGTCAAGCTTTTGCTCAAACCAAGAGCATCCAGGATGTAGTCGAAACTAGCAAAGATCCGACCTATGTCACATACAAGAATGCACACATCAAAAAGGATAAAGAGAAGGGCAAGGCCACAACAACCACAGTGGCCATTGTGGCTAACAAGACCAAACCCAACAATAGCAATAACAAAAAGGTGGCCACAGCACCTACTAACACCACATCTGGCTCAAGTAATGCTAGTCAACCCTCAACATTAGCACCTAAGGCATTAACCCAACCTAAGCCCAAATTTGAGTGTAAGGATCACTCCAAATACAACCCTTTACCTGTTAAGCCTTCAAAACTTTTGAAGAAACTATTGGAAGTTAGGTATATACAGCATAAACAGATGTCAGAGGAAGAAATTAAATGACATCAATGATATTGTGAACTTCTTAGGAACCCCTTCTTGGCCACGCCCAATGAGCCATCAGTTCCTAAGAACTTTAGGTTGGAACATTTCTGTGACTATCACTAGCTATGTGGTCACGATACGTACTACTATTTAGCATTGAAAGATGATATCCAATGCATGATCAATAACGGTAAGCTAGTCCTAGACGAAAGTAGTCTTTTTTGCGCTAAAAACTAGTCAATGCATGTTTACAAGGATCCCCTAAATGCCAACAATGCAGGGTACATGATCAATGTCCTTGGCATTGATGGCAACCCAAAACCACCATAGAAATTTTTTTTGGTGCGTGTCCCTCCTTAGAACATAGCAACCCTAACAACTAAAAAAATGATGTGACGATAACTATTTTTCCTCAAGGCCCCTACTTAGACATCTGTTCCTACACCCTTTGTGCTCAAAGTTGCACTTCCTATGCCAACACCACAGGCACCATTCATTATTAAGATGCCAAAACAATCAAGCGCCTCTACTGCACAAAGCCAGGTAATGAAAACGACACCACAACCTTCCCATTTGAAAAAAGAGAAAGAGTGTTTGGTAGACAAGATGGCTAGGGAATGCATCGCCTTAGATCCCCCCAAGCCTACCCCCTTGTCCTCGATGCCCATGGCCCCCTCATCATCAACAATCGATAACACCACATAGAAGCAACTGTCATCATCCTGACCGAGAAAACATAGCCCTCAACCCAAAATTGCCCCTCCTCAAGAGATTCATCTCCTAGGACAAATGGAGGAGGAAAGAGGTAACAAATAACAAGATGGTGGGTAGGATCTTCTTAATGCCCTCACCCAAGTTAAACAGTCTTTGAAATGGAAAAATACAACTCTAAGCTTGTATGACTTGGTAATGACATCCACTGTGCTCCGTGAGGCCATGGTTTGCATGTTAACATCCATATCAGTTGATGAAAACATGTTGGTAGAGGATAGAACGATACATGCTATCATGCTTTTCTCTATAGCCAAGGAACCACGACCAACTAAGTTGACGTTTCATGATAAGTTGATTAAGGATGACCCTAAAAAGGGTCAGGTGACAACAACGCCCATGTTCATCACAATTCGGGTTGGCTAGTACAAGATCCGAAGGGTACACGTTGATGATGGGGCCACTACAAATGTCACTCCATTTCCAATAGTGGACAAATTGGTTTTGGTTGATCAAATCAAGCCCACAACATCCTCTTGCCTGAAATCATTCAACAGAGCATGGGTAGTGATAAAGGGAACTATCCACATCAACTTTGGGGACCAATTCCCCACAAGCACAGTGTTTATCATGGTAGAGGAAATGCCTGTGTTTAACCTGATCCTAGGGAGATCATGGTTGACCCAACTGAGGACCATTTCCTCACCCATACACCAGAAAATCCACTTACCCTATGCAGGAGGGGAAGTGGTAATCCACAATGATGAAATGGCTCCCCAAGCCATAAACAACATTCGAATGGAGCAAGGTTTAGAGATTGAAATCTCTGAAAACCAATCCCCCATCCAAATTGAAACGCTTGAACAGGTTGAAACCACTCCAAACGAAGAAACGAAGTGGGCCAAGTTGCCCTTCCAAGCTGCAAATGATAACATAGAAGAATACCAATGCAGGTTCACCTAGCCCTATGCCTTGCCTAAACCACATCGGGTTAGGAAACAATAACATAATTAAAATTTGCCATACTTCCAATAGTATACGCTATGTTTTACATACTGTTGTATGCATAGTTCACATGTTTACATCCGATTCGCTGTAATTGCATTGTTTCACATTAAAGTCCACTGCTTATGTAATTTGCATTCCCCACATTAAGTCAACTATGTGCATCAAGAAAATAAAATAATGAGTTAAAGCTACAAAAAAGGATTTTATAAAATAAAAAAACAAAAAAGTGACTAACCCAAGATTGCCCTGCATCCGTTTTGGGGGGTATTCTATCCATGCCAAAGGCAAGATGTCATAGGATCTCCTCCTCAGTAATGTTGGCCCAATTCCTATCTCCTAAATCAGCGCTTACTGGAACCTTCCCTTTCTCTATAGCTGTCCATCTTGACAGTCCTGGGGAAAAGGTGGCGGTGGACAAAAAGATCAAGGAAATCACTATTAAAGGAGACTCAAGATTAGTTTGTGAACAAGTAAAAGGTAACTGTGTTGTAAAGAGCTCATTCTTAAGACCTTATAAGCAACTTGCTTGTAAGATGTTAGACCAATTTCAATATTGCCAAATAGATCATGTAAATAGAGCAGAGAATCTTATGGCAGACTATTTGACAAAAGCAGCTTCAACATTGGATATGCAAATATTAGAAGGTTACAAAGATGTCATGATTGAAGAAGAACATCAGCCATCCGTACCAGATAATATAAGGCATTTACAAGTATTTGAAGATGATGATCAAGTACTAAGATTTATGAAAAATAAACAAGAATTTGAGGGTCAAGTAATACCCGAAACGTCTTCAAATTCAAAAGCTAATTTCATTCCAAAGAGGATGATTGATTTAGAACATGAGTTCAAGAAAAATTTACTTACTGGAAAGGACATACAAAACACAAGTAGTCAAGCTTTTGTGGCAGTGAATTTTGGATTAAACAATGCACCGAAGATGTTAAATGTTACAAAGGAAAGTGATTCAAATTTCAAGCAAGATTTGTTGTCATGCCTACGAGATAATTTGGACAATTTTGCTTGGTCTTATGATGATCTTAAAGCTTTTCAACAAGATGTGATGACGCATAATATTTCTTTAATGGAAGGTTGCAAAACAGTCAAGCAAAAACAAAGAAAATTCAATCCATCGTTTGAACCAGCTATGGAAGCCGAAATCAAAAAGTTGTTGCAAGCACAAATCATATATCCAGTACGATATTCGACACGGCTTGCTAATATTGTCCCAGTAAAAAAGAAAAATGGTGATATACGACTCTGTGTAGACTTTAGAAATCTAAATGATGCTTCAAAGAAAGATAAGTATCCACTTCCGAGAATTGATGAGATGCTTATCAAAGTCTCAGGTTGCCAAGTATATTCCTTCCTAGATGGTTTCTCAGGTTATAATCAAATTGTGGTAGATAAGAATGATAGATACAAAACATCATTTATCACTAAGTGGGGAACTTTCACTTACCAAAGAATGCCATTTGGATTGTCAAATGCCGGAGCTACTTTTCAAAGAGCAATGGATTTAGCATTTAAGGATTTATTAGGCAAATTCGTGGTGGTTTATTTAGTCTCATGGGTAGAAAGAGTCATTTCCCTTTCAGAATACTCATTGACCATCACCTATTGTATGAACTTTTCATAAGCCATGAAAGCACCAATAACATCAAGGAATAGCTCATGGGTATGCAACTTGATCGAAGCATCTCGGTATTGCTTATGATAGGTGGCACATTCTGTCTTATGCATGTGCTTATGATTTTTCTATGCCTATCCCCACTCATAAACCTTTACGCTATAGTCCTTCCAGTCTTGGTTCTTCTGGGCTAGAAGGTCCATTTGCATGAGTTGTTCGATGATCTCACGTGTGGCTTCATTTTTGCTTCGCATAGTTGTCCAATATCTTGCATAGTCGATGATGACCGTACACCGACTGCCATCATGAGTGTCCCAAGCCAACAGAAATTCATTTCTAGATTGGAGATCCCCGACCTCAGTGGTTAGGTTGGCCTTTTCCTTCTCAAGTTTTTGCACTTGCTTCCAGAGGTTTTCATTTACATGCCTATACTTCCATAAGGAGCATGCCAAGTACAACGCACAAGGTACCTTAGCTACCTTCGACGAAAGTTCAGGTACGATGTCAACCTCAATAGCTTGCTTAGGATCCCACTTGAGATGGGAAGCTACCAACCATACATGGGAGAGCATTAGTCACAGTGACATAGTGAAATTGCAACACCATAGAAAGCCTAGCATAGCAAGTTTAACATACCAATCTTGGGATCGATCTACCTTAGATGATCGATCATGTCATTGACAACCCCCTCCATAAAATTGAACTTGTCAGGGGTCTTGATCTAGGGTCGGAGGCGAATCGAAGAAGGACCATGGGCATCAACAGTGGTGTCTACTACATAATAAAACATGTTATCCATGGTGGAGAGGACAACAACAAAGATGGTAAACAATGTAAATGACAGTGTAAAGCTCCTACTTAGAAAACCCTCAGGGGTGATAGTTTGGGGCAGGGGGGAGGGGGGGGGGGGCGCGGGGTCACCTATCGACACACTATTAAATAAGTGGTCAAACTCACCAACATCAAACTAAATCCCCTTTCTTTCCAGCTGACCCAATAGTGTGGCGATTTCCTCAACACTCATTTGCCTCTCAGGTACTGAATCACATTCGGCAAAAGGGTCATTGATAGGGGCCTCTTCCTCTATGGTAGGGGCCTCTTTCTCTATGGCCAGGGCCTCTTCCTCCTCTTTAGCATATGCCCCCATTCTAGGGGCTATGGCCTCTTCCTCTTCTTCTTCTTCCTCTGTTGAGAAAATGTAATCACAGTAAGCAGGGTACTCCAAATTGAAATAGGTGCTACACTGTGCGACACTACATAGCATAGCACAGTGTAGCAAATGCTACACTAACAAAATAATCAAGCACACTTACCAACTAGGTGTTGCACTCTGTGAACTTTGATTCATAGCTTTTTCCCCCTCTCTTCATTCACACGAGGAGGCTCTTATGGAGGATGAGACTTTTTATGTTGAAGCCTAGTCTTCACTATTTCTATAATGAGGCATTCCCTGCTTAACACATTGCCTATGTTAATAGGAGGTGCCTCTCCTACACTATCCTAGACATGAAAGGGACGTGCCACCCAATCCCTTGTCATTATTGAAAGTGATTCCTCGATAGCTTCTAGGGGGTCTTGGGATCGGGTGGTACAGAAAACCTGGCAGATCCATGGCTTAGATATTTGGTTACAATCCTGTTATACCCAAATGCCATTTTCATGAACCACCAATAATTCCACAAAGTGTCACAGGCAAACTACGTAAAAGGCATAGTGCACATTGAAATGGGACTCAAGCTTCTTGCGAAGCTTGATCATCTCATTGCGCAAGCCTTCTAAAAGGTACCTAGCCCAATTGTAATGGGTCCCTTCCTCCATGACCTCCCTCATTATCCAAGCCTACTCCACTCCAAGGATTTTCCCTTGAGAGAGTAGATTTGGAAAGGCATGGGCATGGAAGATAGGGTAAATCATTTCGGCCATCGCTAGCTTGACCTTATGAATGTAAATCCCTTTTCGGTCCTTGCTTGTTCTTAGCCATTTCTTGATATCCCCCTAATGATTTGCATCTTTCCTAGATTTTTCTCCTACAAGGAGAACCTCATAAGGGACACTAAAAATATGCATAAATAGTTGTTCGTTAATTTCAAACACCACCTACACACCGTGAACACATGTACAAAAGTGGTTAACCTTCTCAGAGAAGGAATCAGCTAGGGAAAGCATTTTTGCAACCAAGAAACTTGGATTTATAGCTAGAAAAAAATCCAGGAGCCCAAGCTCCTAAATGTTATGAACAAGGGTGGCTAGGGCCCCATTGTAGAGCCAACGTTGGATCTCCTCCACCTCCTTATACTTGAAAAAGAGGTTGGTATCGTCATGTCCAGAGGTGATCACTGTGACCTCTAGGAATTCCATCACTACTACACCAGTTAGCCACAAACAAGAAAGTTAGCAAAGGTAGAAAGCATATCATCACTTGAACACATGAGAAAAAAATGAAAAGTTTAGGATACCAGGCTTAAATGATGTAGGGAACGATGGAAGCTCCACCAGAACATCTTCAATGGTGATCGGTCGGCGTGACGTCCATTTGCTATCCAATCAGCCAACTTCCTTACATTTTCCATAAAGTTTGGAATACCTGGTTAGATAGCTTTTAAAATTAAGTCCAAGTTGTTCTATCACACTAGCATGTATGTTCTCAGTAGAGGAGAACTCTTGCAGGGCTATTTGGGCCAATGCCAACATATCCATGTTACCGTGAAGACTGGCCTCATAGATATAAAACCTGGTAACATACAAGAACACGGTAAGAATTTTTGTGTAGCATAACACATTAAAATACCTTCATAGGAATCACCTACCAGCATAGTAAATGGTTTCAAGTGGGTTCTAAAAATAGGTGCCCATGTGAGAGGCAACATATAATGTGTTGTACAAGTGGTAACATTTGTATTCGGGCATGTTCTAGATCCAACTTAGGTGCCTCAAGCCCTTTGGATGTTGGCTTGAGCTTCCTCCTCCTTTGTCCCTAATCGATCCATCAGCCAAGAATTTCAGAATGCCCCAATTTTCCCCAAGAAACAATGTTTCTATAAGCATAGCCTCTATCTTGGCCGATAAGTGTGACCATACGATCATAATAAAGTGGTGAAGGAGGAACTCTAGGAACTCCCATGCATCCTCCCTAAATCAGACCACTTGCTTCCCTACCTGTGTGTGGGGTGGGGGGGCATTGGCCACACGTTCGCTGAGGTAGCATAGGACTCCTACCACCTCAAGGACAATTAAAATGAGTTTCAACATGATCCTACATGAAAAAGTATCAAATGTTAGCACTATGTTCAAGTGATGATCACTGATGTAGCGTAGCATGTCCCTCTATTTGCATATAGTGTAGCATGACCTTCTATTTGCATATAGCATAACATGACCCTTTGTTTGCATATAGCGTAGCATGACCCTCTATCTACAAGTAGCATAGCGTGATCCTCTAGTTACAAATTTTCAAATCCCCAATAGAACATCACATGTAGCATAGTAAACGTGTAGCGTAGCATATGCAGTTAAGCCCTGCATAGTGTAACAATAGTGGGCACATCCCACAGTGTGACAGTTACATGTTACATAGCACAACGTAATAGACATGCCTAATATAGCATAGTGTAATAGTTACGCTTTCGCATAAAGGTGATGGCTGTGTTAACCACATCGTAGCAAGACCAATACACCACATGTAGCGTAGTAACTGAATGAGTGCAAACATACATGTAACAATGTAACAAATAGAGCACTGTAACATGCATCGTAGCATAGCAAATTTGGTAGTATAGCAAATTTAACAGTGTAGCAACATTACAAGTTTGACAGCATAGCAGAATAACAGACTACCAACATAACGACCTAAGGGCCTAACAACATAACAACGTAGTGTAACAATAACAAAAATGTTACAACCTTAACAGCATAGGTGAAAAAGAATTCAGTGTCCTCGTTGCCCCACCCCTACCCTACCTGATGAAATAGCTCATCCTACGCCATGCTAAGCATGTGTCACATTGCCACAAAAAAACTTTGAAAATAAACAAACCCCTCTAAGGGTGATACGCTACGCTGAATGAGTGTTATGTCACCTAGAATCATCCAAACCCCTATGGTAACATAGTCACCATTCTTAACAATGGTGGTCAGGGTGGTCCACATGTAGTTGTAGCATAGCAACTATACAATCACTATGGCCAAGTAGTGACAACTGTGGCATGGTGACCAAAACGACAAAAAAATAGTGATGGTAAAATGATAGCAGTAATGACAATGACAACCTAACCTGATGCATCACTTAATGAAAACAAGGGTAGTGTAATGACTTACTAAGCAGACAAGGCCTCTTGCTACACCTCGACATGTTCCTTGGAAAGGCGTCCCAGAGTGTCCCTCACCTCGTCCACCTTGGTTAGTCCTTGATGCTTGAATTCACATTTGTGTGCCATTATCATGTTCACAAATTGGTAGTACTAGTTTCTATGCTAAGCCTGCTATGCTCTCCCTCTTTGTTTGACCGTGCTATGCTCTAAGTGTGGGCTCTGACAAGGAAAATGATAAGTTTACTAGGGGTTAATCTCCTATTTATAGCCAAAGAGGTAAACCACTTGTCATTTTCATGCTTCGAGTAATGCTAGACACTGCTGTAGTGTAGCACTAATGTAGTGCAGTCCCACTACAACGTAGCACCCATCCGTAGTGTAGTAAGTGGGCCCACCAAAAATTTTCACTGCACATTAGCAAATTTTAAAGTAACAGTTCACAAAGACCTTAAACTAAGAACGTTAGCACCATGGTTTGCAAAGTCCTTAAACTAAGAATGTTAACCTATAATATAGCCCAATAATGGTCTGTAAAGACCTTAAACTAGCAATCTTAACCTATAGTGAAGTCCATATGATGGTCCACCATGACCCTAAACTAGCAAATTTTAACATTCGTTTCACATTTTGGACTAGTTAACGGTATGCCATGACCTTAAACTGGCAATTTCAGCACTCGTTTTATATCTTTAAACTTTACGTTATCACAATCCACCATGACCTTAAACTGGTAGTTTTAGCACTCTCTCTACAATGTAGCCCAGTGATGGTCTGCCATAACCTTAAACTGGCAATCTTAACATTCATTTTACATTTTAAATCAAACTATTACACTATTGTGGTCTACTAAGACCTTAAACTTGTAATTATTTTATGTTGCATCATTGATTTACATTACATGTTATTTCTTCAAAAAGGTGTTACTTGACTTGGTTTATTTGCTTGTTGTGATAGGTCCGCTCAGAAAAATGGCTATGCATGGTGATCTTGGTTTTCCTTTGACCTTAATAGGTCTAGATAATAGATTTACAAGATGCTTGAATTCAGAATTGATTGACTTTGAGTTGTCCACTCAAAATACTATAGCGTCCATGGAAACATCCTTAGATTGGCCTGAACATCTGGTCCAAGCCTTAGACCTAGAGGCTAGGGATGTGACTGAGGACCCTCTCACTGAAATCCTCATAACTACCACTAGGAGTGAAGCAAAGACCTTGAAGGTTAGCTCTTTATTATATCTGCAAGTACACCAAAACATTTCCAAGTTTCTCCATGACAATATTAAAGTGTTTGCATGGTCATATGATGACATGCTGGGCCTCGACCCATGACTCATACAATACAACATTATAATAGATCTGTGTGTCAAGGCTAAGCAAAAAGCTTGTAAGATCAAACCAAAGATTGCACTAGCTGTACACGATGAGATCACCAAGCTTTATCAAGTTGGTTTCATTCGGGTGGTTGATTACTCGGAATGGGTATCGAACATTATTGTAGTTTCTAAGAAAATCGGAGGTATACGAATTTGTATAGACTTTCGAGACTTGAATAAAGTAATGATTAAAGATGATTTTCCATTTCCAAGTATCAATCAATTTATAGACACTATAGCTAGTCATGCGTTACAGTCCTTCATGGATGAGTTTTCAGGCTATGATCAGATCCACATAAACCTAGAGCATCAGTTGTCAACCACTTTCATGACCCCTTGGGGAACCTTTTGTTATACAATGATGTCCTTTGGACTCAAAAATGCTAAAGCAACCTACCAACAAGCGATGACATATATTTTTAGTGACTACCTTTTGGAGTGATTGAATGATTACATGGATGACATAGCAATCAAGTCTAAGGAAGCTATCGATCATCCCAATGATCTCAATGTAGTCCTCCAACATTGCTAGAGGCATGACCTACACCTTAACCCTAAGAAGTGTGTCTTCAGAGTTAAAACCAGATGCATGCTAGGTTTTGTAGTGTCGGAAACAAGCAGATGAGTGGACCTCGATAAAGTGAGGGCCATCATCAACTTAGCATCACCTACAAACCTTAAAGAGCTATGTGGGTTGCAAGGTAGAGTACAGCTTATCAGAAGGTTTATCTCGAGGTTGACAAACAAGCTACACACCATGAAACACCTACTTAAAAAGGGGGTCAACTTCAAGTGGATAGATCAATGTCAATAGGCCTTTGATAACCTAAAGAAAGAGCTTTTACATCTCCCAACTGTTTACGCACCACAGAGAGATAAGCCTTTCTACATCCACCTTGCCACTTCAAACATATCTATTGCTACGTTGCTCTGTCAAAAAAGAGATGATGGGTCTGAAATCCTGGTCTACTACTTAAGTCACGCATTAATAGCTTACAAGGAAAAGTACAACAAGGTAGAAAAATATTGTCTCGCCCTAGTATTTGTGCTAAAAAAGTGGAGACATTACCTATTTTGTAGCAAGGTCAACATCATATGCAAGAGCAACATACTTCGGGCCATCACAATAAACTTGTACAAGAGTAGTAGGATAGCCCGATGGAAAGGTATAACGGTAGAATTCGATTTAAATTATGTAGCCCAATCATCAACAAATGGTCAAGAAATAGCCACAAAGCTTACAACTTCACCTATTGATGATCAAGCAATAATAGAACCTGAATTCCCAGATGAATACATTAATAGCCTAAAGTCTGTACCATCAGATTTTGAAGCAAGCTTACATTTTGATGGTGCTTCAACTACACAAGGTGGAAGCGTTGCCACAGTTATCACATTTCCCTCCAGGGAAATTTGACCCTTTGCATATCACTTTATGTTCCTTGGTACGAACAACGTAGTTGAGTATGAAGGACTCCTTAGGGACCTCTTAGTAGCCCAAGAGCTAAAGATTCAACATTTGGTAGTTCGGGGTGATTCGCAATTAGTTGTCAATCAGATCATTAAGGTCTATGCTTGCAAGGATTCACATTTGCAACCTTATTGTGACTAGCTAAGAGTTTTCTAAAATAGTTTGCAACATCAAACATTCAACATGTACCTCACAATGAGAACACCATAGCTGATGCACTAGCCACGTTAGCATTGAATTTGCCATCCCACTTGTTTGCCACTTTGCCCACTTTGATAATAGAATGCATAGATCCTATTACTCAAGTAGTGAACATTGCATTTGTCAGTGCAACAGATATCCAAGAATGGTATGCCAATATTAACACCTACCTTCAACATGAAAAACCCTCACATGGCTTGACATCCACTCAAAAGGATGCAATTTGAAAGTGTGCCTAGCAATATGTCCTTATAGGAGATAACACCTTATGCAAATGCTCCTTTGACAGGATATTGTTAACTTGCGTTGGTGGGGAAGAAGCATAAAAAATTGTTAAAGAATCCATGAGGGACTATGTGGAGGGCACATAGCCCCTAGGGATATGGTAGCAAAAATTAGATGCCTAGGGTACTACTGGCCTTGCATCAAACGAGACTACCTTGCCAAAGTTAGGATGTGTGATGTATGTCAATGCTATGAAAATCTCATACATGTATCACCTATTGAGTTACATCCTACACAGATTATGTGGCCATTCCAATGATGGGGATTAGACATCATAGTGCCCATCACACCTAAGTCTTCCACAATACATAGCTTCATAATCACCGCAACCGAATACTTCACAAAGTGGGTGGAGGCTATTCCCCTGAGAAAGACTACATCTCAACAGGTTTGCCACTTTATCTTGGATAATATAGTAACAAGGTTTGGTATTCCCATGACTATTATGACAAACAACAAGCCACAATTTAGTAGCATGAAAACCAAAACCTTTTGCAATAACCTTGACATCAAGCAATCTTTTTCATTGCCATACTACCCATAGGAAAACGGTTAGGTAGAGGCAACAAA
This sequence comes from Gnetum montanum, assembly GCA_015680685.1. Taxonomy (NCBI): domain Eukaryota; kingdom Viridiplantae; phylum Streptophyta; class Gnetopsida; order Gnetales; family Gnetaceae; genus Gnetum; species Gnetum montanum. The sequence continues at coordinate 267,372 of MNCI01027470.1, forward strand.
CAAGGCCATCATTAACTTGCTAAAAATGATGCTTAGCAGTAGTAAAAGGTGATGGAATAAGCAAATCCTCTACATGTTGTGGGCTTAATGCATGACATGCTAGATGACTACAGTTAAGACTCCATACAGTCTTGTTTATGGATCTGAAGTAGTGTTACCTCTTGAATTGCAAATTTCATCACTTCAGATGATCCTCTCAAATGTTGTAGATGAGGCTCAAAACAATGAGTCAAGGATCATTGATCTTGACTCTGTAGAGGAGTGTGCCTGAATAGTTGATCGCATCAAATGGTACCAAGACAAGAAATGACAAAAGCACCACTATAATTTACATCAACGACCAATCAAGAAGGGGGACCTAGTCCTCAAAGCCATTTGTGAGCATGTAAACAAATTCTCAGCCAACTGGGAAGGCCCTTTTGTAGTCACAAAAGCCTATGAGAATAGGGCCTTCAAACTGGCTAATATGAATGGCAACAAGTTTGCAAATCCTATCAACCACTTGTATCTCAAGCCATACTATGTCTAATGCAAAGGATTACATTGGGTATAGAGCAAGGTAAGACAATCGTCTACTATGACATAAATCTAGCAAAGCACATTTGCTATGACTATAAACAGGCACAACTAGTCCACTATGACTATAAATTGGTAATGACAGTATGCTATGACTATAAATTGGCCCAACTCATTCATTATGACGTTAAACTGGCACAACACATCCTTGGGCTATGATGTAAAATTGGCACCCACAGCATGGTTTGCTATGATCATAAACTGGCCATCCATCATTTGGTACAGTGTTAAACTAGCATAGTGGTTTGCTAGGACCTTAAACTAGCACATGATGGTATGCTGGGACCCTAAACTAGCACATATGATGGTTTACCAAGACCCTAAACTGGGTTCACAGTGCAATGCCTAGCTCACATCCACGAACCTATGAGCAAGCGAGCGTGCATATTTTCAAGTTTCTGGACAACACAGGGTGGGATGCTGTAGTTCTAAAATGTAGTTCACAATGTTAAGGAAATATCCTCTAGAATGCATGCAGCGTCACTGCCTTTGGCATCTTTCTGATCTTTTGGAGATGTCGTTTGACATCTTGCTGACTTTCTGGATCTACTACTACCATTGCCACTCATCCTAACAGTAGCTCCTACTGTTAGCACTTGCTGTTGGAGGCCCAACACTATTGTGGCCCAGCCACAAGATTGTCATCCTCCAGCCCTCACCATCATCCAAGTCCAAAAAGCATTTAGCTATTAGGCTTCTCACCTTATAGTTGGACTGCATGATGTTTGCCTTGGGCGAGGCATCCTAAGCACTTGCATCATCGTTGCTCCTAGTCTCTTCCATACCATCATTTCCACCTTGTAGTGGCTAGGATCTATGTTGGCCTTCTCGCTTTGGACATCGCATGCCTCAACAACAATACTTGCCACTCTAGCAATGTCTAAAGCAAGTGGAACTTTGCTCTCACTTCACCTCATGGTTTTTTGTTCTATTTTTCTCTTTGTTATGTTTGTAGGATATAAGCCAAGATGGCATTGTTCAGAGATGCACTTCGTCACAAAAGTCAAGACACTACATTACTCCAAAGTATCCACTTCGATTAACCTTACTACTTAAGAGTACATGCCCTACTCTCCCTTTTTAGCCATTTTAGCCTCAATTCCTTAAATACTTTCAATTTTCCATATCCTCTTTACAAGCTTTCCCATTGCATAAAGCCCTCTCACATGCCCAACCGTTAAGTCCGTGATGGGCGTAACACAACTTGCCCCATGAGAAACATTTGTAGGTAGGTCAAAGCCCCACATGGATGTAACACAACTCATCACAGGAAGGAAACACCTATCCTACAACAACAACTAGGTTGCTCACAAGTGAACATGGATGTGCAACAAAAGAAAAGAATAAAAAAATGAAGGTGTCTAAAACAAATGGCACAACATGCTACTTAACACTTGCTTTGGCCATAAATTAGCCATCGCTAAGCACTTCGATGAGGTCAAAGGCTAACAAAGAAAGACACCCATGTGTGTTGACTCCCTCATAAGCACTCCGACAAGGGATCATTCTATGGCAACAGTTCTTCAAGGCATTGTATCTCACACTCATTCCTTCTTGGAACCTGGTTCCTCAACTTCATTCCTTACCCCCTATCCTACATCGCTTTCCTAGCACTCTCAAATGTAGCAGAGTGTCATCCAAGTAGACACTGAAGAGTAATGTCAATGTTTGGTTCTTCATGGTGTTTCATATTCTTTGTCGATGTCTCTTGGGTAGATCCTCTAGATGTCAACAAAGAGGGGCCATTGAAACACCATAAATTTTGGGATTCTTATGATTCAATAGTCCCAGAATTTGGGCAAGAGTCTCCACAAGCATGGTATCACATTGGACCATGCAGACAATGCCCTCTATGGCATAGTTAATGTGGCATCTAGTCACAAGGCTAGTTTGCATGAAAGAGGCACTGGGGGTAGACCGTATAGTTCATCAAATTTTCTATCTTCCAAGCTGATAGGCTTGCTACACCCTCTAGCTTGCCCAACTTAACACTTGGCCCAACTGACGGTCTACCCAGGGACTAGGCTAGGAGCTACCGAAAGTGCTCAGGATGAACAAAATAGTTCAACAAGTTTTCTAATAGCAAGAGCCTGCTACGCTATGCTATGCTACACAACGTAGTAGGCCTTATGGAGACTAATTGCACCCAGAAGATGTAGATTGACAACAATTCAGTCCTTCGAGATATCTTCCCCACTTCATCCTTGAAGCATGAGTAATGTGACATAGCAAAAATGTGGTAAATTTTATCAGAGGTCCTCTTCACTTAAGTGCTACGTTGTGCTATGCTACGCAACATAGCACAATGTAGCAAGGATACACTCTGGCAATACTCCCACTCAGATGGCTCTAATGGAGTAGGCACATTTGTCCATGTTTCAACCGATGAACAGGTTTGTTCTGCTAACATGCTAGGAGATGACTAACATCCCAAGAGAAAATTTTTGCATGATTAAGTTAGAATCCAAGCTAAGCTAGGTGTTACGTTGTGCTATGCTATGCAACATAGCACATCGTAGCAAGGACAAAACACAGGAAGGCCCTCTACCAAGTGGTTTCAGCAAGAGGACTGCACTTGGCCACACTTTAGCCTCCTAGATTGATTGTCCCATGCCCTCAAGCTCCAAGCAAAGTTTCTTGACAAAGCATTGCAAAATTAGGCAAGGATGCATGCCATATTGGTTGCTACATTGTGCTATGCTACATAGCATAGCAAGGATGCAAAGCACCAAGGTGTCCCAAGGATGAACTCAGTAGGTCCCAAGACCTTTTAGCATGAAAGATAGGTTTGCAGTTGCTTGCCTAGCCAGGCCTCAAACAGGTATTTTCAACTTATAGGAAAGATTTCGTCTAAGACCGACGGCTACGCTATGCTATGCTATGTAGCATAGCACATCGTACTGTTTGGGTATTTACGCTATGCCAATACGTTGGACAGTGTAAACAGTGCAACAATCATGTAGGGGCCTCAAGACGTCTTTAGTTAGCTACAAAACTTGTTAGTAGTAGTTACTCAAGTGAAATCAACAAGTTTGCCTTGTTTTGCAACCCCTAACTATTCTCAAAGTTGTCCCTACACTTGACCTTCCTTGCAAGAGTAGGGAAGACATAGTCCTGGAGCATAGGCTCCACATTGCATTCACTGTTTATAGTTTTCTTTGCAACAAACATAGTATCTCACTAGACTTTAGCACATGCAGCACGAACGAGATGATCACAGCATAGCAGCTTTTACATCCAACATTACATAGTAGCATGACATAGTCATGTTTGAACTTTGTGGGACCCAGGACACATGGCATCCAAACCATGTTTTCCTCTTGCTCCTGGCCCTATAAATACCCCGACAAACAATGTTTAAAGGGTTGGATTTTGGATGGTTAGCTTTTGAGCATGTTTGACATTCTGGCATTTTTGGCTTCTTGGCAATTAGTCTTAGTGAGCAGACTGGCAAGCAGAAAGGCCCTATTAGCAAGCTGTTGATAGCAGTTCAAGGAGCTGTGACCATACTACTTCGTTGCAAGCTGTGCTTATCCCCACTACCATCTCTTGTACAGTCCTTTTGCTCAAGTAAAGATTAGATCTCCTGATCTTGGGGCGGTGCACTTCCTCACCCAAAGCTGTTTCATTTTGTTTTGTTATTTTCATGTTTTGCACTATTCTCAATTGATTCATGTTTATTATTTATCACTCAATGCACATATAACATCTTTAAAACCAATGTTTGTGAAAGGTTATTGTACACCGATTAAGTCCCTGTTTGATCAAACCAGGTCATTTAGGGACCCCACATCCGTTTACATCTATCACAACCCTCACATAGATCTGAGGTTAGGCTGTATGCCCGGTGACCTCTCGGTGTTCTAGCCACTGATGTTTTCAGTCACTACAATAATGATCTAGAGTAGGTTAATTTTTTTAATAAGACCAACAAATTAGTAGGCAAGGAAAAATCTCCTTAAAATGTTGGTCAAACTATAGCCTCAATGAATACAACTATGTCAAGCTCAACATTAAACAATGGAGGAAATGGTGGGAATAAGAACCCGAATCCAAAGCCCCATGTTGGTGTACAAAATACATTCAATAATGAAGGACAAAAAAGGACATCACAAAGGGATAGGTGCAAATATCACAAATTTCTAATGGCATAGACTTAACTATACAACATACTATTGAAATATGGACATATTATTCCTAAATAGATTTAAGAAAATAAGATCATGATTAAAAAGGCTTCAAACCTTGGCTATTAATCCCTTCCAAAGCATGGAAGGAAAATCACTTATTTCTAAGTGATATAACCCTAACAAGTTTTTATACTATCATGAGGCTCCAAGCTATAATATTGAGGATTGAAACATTCTCAAAGATGATGTTTAGGCATTAGTGGAAAAAGAAGAAGTTGTGTTCAATATGCCTATGTAACCTAGTAATCAACATGTTTCTAAGAGTGTTTCTTGGGGTTTTCTTCCTTTGGCATCTATCCCTTAGAAAAAATCTAGCATTTCCAACATAGTTAGGGCTATAACCAAGCTAGAAAGAATGGCCAGTCCACTTCCTGTCCCACTTCACTCGACTCCCTTACTTACCTATACCAGCTTCGCTACTCCATGCTAGCATGACCTCTAACCCTAGGTATAAATACCTTAGATCAAAGGTTACCTTAAGAAACATGCCCATTATTACAACATGTCCTTTTAGGTCTTGTTAAGATAACAATAATGCTTGTTATGAAGAGACACCATCTTCATTAGGCAATAACATCATTTGGGAATGGGGATGTGATAGACATAGCTAGATGTTCTATCATCTTTGATGGTTCTATAGATTTTGATCTATGGAAAAGGATGATAACATGCCTTATTAAATGTAATAAATATTGAAAAATAATTAAAATAGATTTTGAATTCATCTTTGATTTTGAAGATTTCACCTTATTACAAAACAAAGAATATGAAACAAAGAAGAGGAATAATAATTTGACTCTCATGATGCTATTGACTAGTGTTTTATAAATTATTTATGGTAGATGCAATCTTTAGATTATTTATAAATAAGTATGGGATAATATCTAATTAAAATACAAGGAAAACTTGGAAGATCAACAATTGCAACAACTAATCTACAAACAAAAATTTCATACTCTAGAAACTAGAAGAAATAAAAATGTTGAAGAATTATTTATTAGAATGTTTGAAAACTTATGAAAAATAGATGAATATGACTATGGATATACTAATAGGAAAAAAATCTTAAAAATTTATTCAAGCTCTTTACATAGATCCAAGATTTAAAAACATGATGAAAATCATTACTCTTTCAAACAAGTTCAACATGTTTAGTATCAATGATTTAGTTGCTCAAGTCAAAACCCTATTAATTCTAAGAATAATAAATAATCTAGTAAAGATGATCAAGACTACATAACTAACCAAAGAAGAAGAGATAGGTAAGGGAAATTTATAGGGAGAGAAAGATTCAATTATTAGAATAGAAATTAAGAAACAAACTTTAAAGAAAATGATGGTCAAAATATAAGTGGAAGAGAAATAGGTTCAACTAAAGGAAGGGACAAATAGAATTAATTTAGAAGACAAAGACATGGTCAAAATTTAATACGTTATTACAAATTATTCAAAAGAAAAGGTCATGCCATTGACTAATGCTTGACTTGAATTGGTTTTGAAACAATATATGGAAAAAATTTATAATCATAACAAGATACTTCCTCATCATCTCAAAAGAATATTCAAGAAGAAGAGCTAGGAAATTATGCAACTTTCAATTCAATTAGAGAACTAAAGCAAGATTCTTAGATAGTGGGTGCTTCAATTACATAACACCCTACGAAAATTATCCTCTAAATTATAAAACAAACAATAGTCCTGGCAACATCAACATTGGAGATGGAAAATATTTATTCATAGAAGGAATATGAGATTATGTAGTTAAATTAAACAATGGGTAGAAATCCATCATTTTCAATGTGTATTATTTTCATAATATTTCTAATCCTCTCATATATTTTGAAAGATTTTCTAATGAAGGAAATAGTATTAATTTCAAGAGCAATTTCTACATTATCAATAAATCCAATGATGAAGAAATCATAAAAATGAAAACCTTGAATAAAAAAATATATTTCCTTGAATGCAACTATGAAAAAGGAGACAACATAAGTAACCATACTACTTAAGAAATGCATGTTCTCACAACAAAAGCCAATTAAATGTTAGAAAAATATGAAGTTAAGGAAAAGGATAATAAGGATTTTAACAAGTTTGAACTTTTTCATGAAGGGCTTGGTTATACCCCCTATCATAAACCTAAAAGAATGATCAAACAAGAAAAATATATAGGTATAAAAATTTTATATATTTATTAAGATAAATGTGAGACTTGCATATAAGAAAATATAACTAATTTTTCTCACAATTCTCACATTATAAAGAAGTAAAAATCATTTGGTATTCTAAACATGGATCTTGTTGGGTCAATGCTCACTATTTCAATATGAGGAAGAAATTATTTCATGGTCATAGTAGATGACTAGTTAAGATACACTTGAACTTATAATTTTAAGTAAAAGGATGAAGCCATAAAAATATTTTGAAACTTTCCATAAATTGATTGAAAACTCCATGGATGTCAAGATTAAGATCATCAAATCAAATAAAGGAGATGAATTCATAAATAAAGAATTTGACAAGTTCTATATAGAAAATGACATCTTTCATTAAATCACATGTGGATATAGCTTGTAATTAAATGGAGTAGCTAAAAGAAAGAATAGATTAGTAAAAGACATGATAAGGTATTTAGTAAAGCATTCCTTACTAACTAATCAATAATGTAGCATGGTCATTATGGGTACTTACATTTCTAATCAAATCATCATCAAAAGAAATGATGATAGACATCCATATGAAATTATATATAAACAAATTCATAACCTAAGTCATATGAGAATATTTGGGTGTCACTACTATGTAAAGACCCCAAAACAACTCATTGACAAACTTGAAGATAGAGGAAAGAAATGCATCTTTCTTGGTTATGATTCTCACACTAGTGGATATAGGTACTACAAACTAATGAATCGGAAATGGTATGTTTCAAGAGATGTTATATTTGATGAGAAAAATTTGATACAAATAATTTTTTCAAATAGTAAGAGAAATTAGACACATATCAATGTTCAAAACCATGAATTTAAAGAGACCATCCTTGCATTCAAATGCTAGACACAAATTTTAAAAGAAGAACTATAAGATATTAAAATATTATAAATATCACATATTTAGTAGTCTCAAGGGAATCAATCAATGTTAATGAATCCATGAAATTAAAATTCTAGAAAGAACCCATGGACAAAGAGTACAATGCCATCCTAGGAAATAATACATAGGGATTAATAGATAAACTAAAAGATAAGAAGATTATTAATTGTAAATGATTGTATAAAACAAAGTATAATAAGAAATGAGAAGTCATAACACATAAAGAAAGAGTTATGAAAAGAGGATTAAAAAAAAAGAAAAACATTGACTATGAAGAAATCTTTGCACTAGTGGCCAAATTTAAAACCATCAAGCTCATTCTGTTCATAGCAGCACATAAGAATCTAAAGGTTGAACCAATGGATGTTAATTTAGCATTTCTAAATGAATACATGAAAGAAGAAGTATATATCTAATAGCCCAAATTTTATGTTATCAAAGGAAAAGAGAAAAAAGTTTGCAAACTAAACAAAGCTATATATGGCCTAAAGCAAGTACCTAGGGCCTAGTTTTAGAGACTCAATAAGAATCTCATTGAAATGAATTATCAAAATTGCATGTTTGAGTCAACACTATATTTCAAGAAGGAAGGAGATGGATTCATCATCATATCACTATATATAAATGACATTATCTTTATTGCCATCAATAAAAGGCTAGTAGAAGATTTCAAGCATGACATGAAAATTGAATTTGAAATGAAAGATCTTAGAGAACTTAAATACTTTCTAGGAATTTAAGTGAACTAGGATTGGATAGGAATAAAGATTCATAAAATTAAATACATAAATTCCATTGTTGAAAAATTTAATCTAAAGAATGAAAAGCTAGTTAGCAGTCCTCTACCATATAGTTTAAAGTTGAAAAGCAAAGATAAGACTCATCTCATAGATGCAACAATGTATAGAATCATGATTAGATCATTTTAGTTTCTTTGTCATAATGGATCAAAATTATAATATGCAACCTCATAATTATCTAGATTCATGAAAGGGCTAAGGTAATCTCACATGCAAGCACTTGTGGATCTCTTCAAGTATATAAAAGAAATTGCAACTTTGGGATTCAATTTAGTAAATGAGACAATAAGCTTAAGGCATATTGAGATGCTAATTAGGTAAGAGATAACGATGATAGAAAATCCACATCAAGGGCTCTCATTATGCATAGAAAAGATCCAATATACTAGAAATTAAAGAAATAATCCTCTATTAACTTCTTTTCTTGTGAAGAAAAATTTATTGCCATGGTTAAATGCCTCTAACACATAATCTAGCTAAAAATAATCCTCTCATACTTAGGATTAGAATTTTATCTTCCTATAAATCTATATTATAATAATACACCAGTAATTCAACTATCCTAAGAGTATGTGAATCACAAAAATCCAAACACTTTGACATAATGTACTATTTTATCAAGTAAAAAGTGAAAGAAGAAATCATTAAACCCATTCACATTAGTTCAAAAGAGTAACTTGCTAACTCACTAACAAAAAATATTTTGTCTCAAAATATCAAATACCTCAATGAATCTATAGGAATTCAAAACATGACAAAGAAAGAAGAAAGTAAAGATAAAAAAAGAATATTTCCTTCCACTCTAGGGAGAAATTGTTGATTTTTTAAAGTAGAAGATAATAATTTTTGTTTTTACTATACAATTGAAGTTTATTTTAATAAAATATAAAAAATGTTCAAATTGATGGATATTTTTAATGTTATTTTGACCCTAACACACACACACACACACACACACACACACACACACATTTAATTTTAGGCTTATTTTGACATTGGGACTATAATAGTAAACATGACCTCAGTTGTCATATATATATTTATATCCAAGACATCTCTTGGAAAATTGTATGAATAAATCATCAACGTAATTATAGAAATAATTTCACTAGTTCATCATCAATTCATAAATTTATCAATTTTCATTAACATCATTCATCATTATTTACTCAGTCTTAAAAGTTGAATAGTCAAAATTGAGGGTATTTACTATTTTGATCATATCTTAGTCATTTTGCAACAAGTTTTAGTTATTATTGATTTATTTGAAGGATAGAAAAGTTGGATGTATTTAGTTAAAATTTCAGCTCAATATATATTTTAATTTGAGATATATGCACTTTGAAATTTGATAGATTTTCTAAGTCCTAAAATTTTACTAGAATGAATGATGGTAAATGATGAGATTATTTATCCCTCATCTCATACCACTTTGATTTTATTTTAGATTTATAAAAAAGATAATATCTATGGAAAGGTTTAAGAAAAATTTTATCATCATAAAACTAGTAAATTTTGAGTTATCATCTCTTAAAGTTGCACTACCAAAATTACCACAATTTTTAATAGGTTGAAAATAACATTACATAACCTCAGGTCCTAGATATCTTTTATAGTATTTAATTTTTTCAAATTATTGAGAAATCCATAAGTTTTCTAAAAATATAAATTTTATTGGCTTATTCATTGTAAAGTCAAGATATATATTCAACATTATCAACACAAGAATAATAAATAAGAAAATTGCCAATAAGAAAGAAAAATTAATGTCAACTTACATGGACATCTTGATGTGCATATCCATATGATAGAACAACATATAAATCCTCTTGATGTCTAGCAATAGTGTATTATTTGTGAGAGTGTTTCCCATATAAACAATCTAATTCCCTACATTATAGCTCTCTAGTATTTCCATGATCATCAACAAAAGTAATCACATTATTAGTATCCTATTGGACACAACTTGACAACTAAGCTTATGAATTAGGGTAGAATTTATCTAGGGCATGTGACATGGTCTTGATGGATAATAAGGTTCAAATCAACACATGAAAATGATTAAGGTAGAATTTTGAGAAATGACTAGCTTTTGGACAAGCCTACATCTATGTAGGGTACAATGAGAAATCATTGATGATGGATGAAGCCTTCTCCCTCTTATGTTTCTTCATGATTGTGGAATCCATATCATAAATCCTTTGCCAATGTTGTCAAAGGATGTTTTTCTACCTACTTTTACTAAGTACAATAGCAAACTAGGAGACCCCATGAATCATGTGGTTACATTGAAGAATGAATCCATGCTTATGGATTCTTACCCACACATTGTGCTAAGATGCTTCTTGAAATTTTTTTGGAAGAGCTTTAGAATGGTATACACCTCCTAGACCCTTGCACATGGATCTATCACCTCTCTTGATCAACAATTGGTAGCCTTCATTGCATGCTTCAAGTTCTATGTGCCTCAAAGCATGAGCATGATGTCTTTCATTACCATTAAACAAGCTCCAAATGAGCCCATCCATGAAATTATTTTTTGATGAAATACAGTATCAACAAAACCACCTTATCATTTGGAGGAATGTCATCTACAAGATATCTAGGAATCTATAGTGATTAATTACATTTAGAAAAGGAGTACTTATCCTAAGCCTCATTCCCTAAATGATGCTTTCTTGGTAGCTAGAAGTATTCAATAAATAGCTATTAAACACAATCACCAAATATTCATGTTAATCCATAACAAAGCTAACAAGGCTACTAAACAAAAGAGGAAACAACCAGCTTTTGCAAGTGTTCCTTTTTTCTCAAAGGGGCAAAACAATGCTCCATTAACTACTTCCTCTTTCACTCAGCAATGCATATTTGAAAGGAGTAGAGCCTAGTATATTAAAATACCTATGAGGTACTCTCTACTTATAAAAAATATTCTTAGGGATGACCACCTTAAGAAGAAGTATGTCTTTGATTAAGAAAAAGCATTCTACCATCATATTTAGCTAATAACTATGGATCCTTCTTAAAGATAAGAAGGTGATCCTGAGATGCTTAAGTGATGTAATTATAGAAAATATTTCTACTACCATGAGACTATTGGACATGACACAAAAAATTTTAGGAATCTAAAGGATGACATCTAGGATCTCATTAATGAAGGAAAAATAGTGTTGGAGAGTGATCCATCCACTATGCATATGGATAACTAGTAACTTAAAGTATTCTAGAATCTCTTGGGAGCTAGAGGAACAATATTACCTTTCAAGCCTAAATACAAAGCTTGTAAGTTTCCACCTAAAGAGCCTTACATTATTCATTGGTCTCACGACAAATAGCCTAGATAGTCCTCAATACAACCTTAGAAACCTTACATGATCTACTAGTTTGACTACACTATTGTGCCATCTAAATTAAACCATTCTTCTTTACCTTCTTATTATATTCATACTAAAAATTCCCATCATATCAATCTAAATCAAGCTATACATCCAAATACTTCTTACTCTATTCCATCACATGATGAATCTCCAAACACTTCTTTATCCACTGTAGCTCAAACATCTTCTTTTCCTTTATATCACATGAAAATCCCCACTTGTAGTCAATAGACTAACAAGTCATGATTAAATAAATATAAAGATAGGGTCACTAATGCACTAAAGTAACCTTATAAGATAACAAAGAATGTAACAACGTTGTCCTTGGATATGTTGTTTGACACCCCAAGAATTTCCCAAGAAGATTCTAAATCAGGACGAAACTCAAGAGGAATATGCCTCAGCAATCAACAATTCTTGAAAAACATGTGAAAAAATGATGTGTTAATGTTAGCATGTCTCCTGAGTGGTGTTTCAAATTCAATATTCAATATGCTAATAAGCTACATAGTGCTCCCTTGCTTCACTCACGTGGACACCACGAGGACTACCAACTAAACCCTCCAAATTCATCATTGCATGCTGGTAGTTGGTGTCATGCTCTGCAACATCCCATAACATGTCCCATGAAACACTCAGTAAAAACACCCCACCATAGAGTTGAACTACACAACCCTCCTTGGCAAGGTCCTACCAAGTGGGCTAATGAGGTAGGTCGTAGCCTCCTCTTACTAATGCATGGAATTGCCATGCTAGTATGGTTCTAAAGACACAAGGAGTAGAGGACCCCTTGTGCCCCAACGGCCCCTGAACCATGGGGAAGGTAGTAGGTCACTACCAACCCTAATACCTCTCTCACAATCCTCCCCCACTTAAAATGAGCGACAACCTCAAAGCATGGCCTGGGTGATCCACAAGGCTATTACATCAAAACCAAGGAAGGATTCCATCAATTTTGGGAAAGTATGCCCATGCTAATTTGAGTCAAGTGTGAAGAGATATTTAGTTTTAGAAGGTCCAACTACTAGGGCCTAAGGCTATAAAGCATTTTTGTTGAACTCGACCATCTTCCTAAGATCTGGACTCATCCTAGCATTTGACACCCAAGTCAAGAGCATCACCCCTCAAGATTTGGCTTGTCCATCCTTTTATACTTGGCCTGAAATGCCAAGCTATGGGAGGACATCAAGTGCTCTATCATTAAGACATGATAGAACACATTGACCTAGGGATGTATGCGTTCTAGGATGTCCCCTGACTTATTTAATTCAAAGGTCTAGGGGTCTCATTTAACATAACTTCTTTTCTATTTGAAACTTAAGCCCCATTGCCTATAGAGCACTTTGAATGGCTCTAGGAACCTTCCTCCCCTGTCTGAGGCTAGCTCTCATAGGAACTCACTCTTGAATCCTATAAGGCACCACATGCCATGCCTCTTCTAATTTATTTTCATGGGAGGTTTCTCCATCCATCATCAAAGCAGCCAAGGTAGGAGGTCGATTGCTTGCTCCCAACAGAAGTCCAGGATTAAGTTTTCTTGGGACTTGATATGCTCCAGTGTTTCCCAACTATCATCTGAGTCAGGATAGTGTTTCCAGTGGAAGAGAAACTCCACTTTCAAATCTACATCATGGCCAGTGGTCTAGAAGTTTTGGATGTAGTCTACTCTCTTTCCTTGTAAAGATTGTATACAAGGTCGCTCTCGGATTGGGAAGCCTCTTTCTGGATATGGAAATCCATTTGGCAATGGCTTCAGCATGCTGACATGAAAAACTAGATGGACTCAGTCCATATTGATTGGTAGCTAAACCTTATATGTCACAGGGTTAATTTTATTGATGATCTGGAAGGGACCATCATATTGCATCATTGACTTGGAGGTAGTGCCCTATTTTGGCTTAAATTGACGTGGGTTCAACTTTAAGAGAATCCAATCTCTCAAATTAAATTCTTAGTGCTAGCATTTTCAATCATCATACTTTTTCATTTGTTGCACTACCCTCTCTAGATGATATCTTACTATTTCAACATTTTCAGACCACACTTTCAAGAATTATTTTGTTGAGGGATGCTAACCCTACAACAAGGGGGAGACCATGTGAGGAGTAATGGGCTACCTTTCCATTATGAATTCTATAGGAGAAAACATAGTAGCTGATGACTTCTAGATGTTATAACTTAGCTGAGCAATCCCTAACAAAAAAGGCTAGTTCTTTTGGTCACTACGAACATAATGTCGGAGGTACTCTTTAAGTACTCGGTTCATCCGTTCTATTTGACCATCGGTTTGTGGATGAAAGCTTGTTAACAATTTGAGGGTGGTACCCATCATGCCAAACAAGACTCACCAAAAAGAACTTGTGAATTGAGGATCTCAATCTAAAACAATGCTCATGGGTAACCCAAAATATTGAACCATTCTATCAAAATAGTATATTATCGTATCCTTCATTGAGCATTGTGATGGATAGGGAATGAATATGACAAATTTGGAATTTTTGTCCACCACTACCATGATACTACTTAAGCCTTAAACATTTGATAATCCTATGATGAAGTCCATAGACACTATAGCCCACAGAAAAGAAGGGATTTCCAAGGACAGTAGAAGACCACTTGGATGCTTCATAAAACCTTTGTCCTACTAGCACACTAGAAACTTATAAATATAATAATTCACATCCTGATACATTTTTTTGCCAAAATAAGGTTCTCTCAATGAGTGCCAAGGTTCTTTGTTGTCTAGGGTGCCTAGCCCACTATGTGTCATGACACTCTTAGATTATCGCCTTATGTAGGCCATCCCAATCTAGAATGTACATTCGACTATTTTGAATTATGGTGCTCACTCAATTTCTATTAGCTTCATTAGATCAATGATATGAGGATCCTTTTTAAAGCAATTTTGAATTCTAGCCAATAACACTTCATCACATTGAACATGTAAAGTTTGTGGACTAGTGATAGAAAAGAGCTGGGAGGTAGGTTGAGGATAGCGACTTAATGCATTTTCCACCATGTTCTCCATTCTAGGATGGTAAGTCAATAGAAAATCAAATTCAAATAACATGGCCAACCATCGAGCCTATTTGGGCCTTAGCTTCATTTAATTCAATAGGTAGTTGGTGGCTAGATTATTTGTCTTTACAAGGGCATGACTTCCTAGCAAGTAGTGTCTCCATTATTTTAAGCAATGGTCAATAGTAAATGTTTTTTTCATGGACTGACCACCTCTACTCTACTTGATTCAACTTCTAACTCTCATATGTGATAGGATGACCTTGCTATAGCAACATGCCCTCGGTTGCATTCTCATTGGCATTAGTATGAACCTCAAAAGATTTTGAGAAATTGGATAATGCCAATAATGGATGGGAGGTTAAAGCTTCTTTGATCTTATTAAAGGCTTGCTGACAATTTAGATCCCATTGCCATGGAACTTCTTTCTTTTGCAAATTGGTTAATTGAGCAGTGATACTTGAGAAATTTCTGATGAATTTTTGATAGAAGCTAGCTAACCCCATAAACTATATGATCTCATGTACATTAGTGGAAGCGGGCCATTGGCATACAACCTCTACCTTCTTTGGATTTTTCTTTATCTGCCCATACCCTATGAGATGTCCTAGAAATTTCAGCTCTGAGTAGCAGAATTCACATTTCTCTTTCTTAATGTACAACTAAGTTTCTTGTAACTTCTCAGGGACTAACTACAAGTGGAGGGCATGTTCCTCCATTGTCTGGCCATATATTAAGATATCATCAAGATAGACAACCACAAATTTTTCTAAGAAGGGTCAAAATATCTCATTCATCAAGGTACAAAATGTAGCCAACACATTGCAAAGCCCAAAGGACATCACTATCCACTCGTATGACCCATACCAAGTTATGCATGCAAGTTTTTCTTTGTTCCCTTCTATGATGCGAACCTGGTAGTACCCTTGTTGGAGGTATAACTGGGTGAAATATTGATTCCTTGCCAATTGATCAAATATATTAGAAATTAGTGGTATTGGGTACTTGTTCTTGATAGTGTGTTTATTCAACAACTTGTAATCACAATAGAGCTATAGTGTTCTATCCTCCTTGGTGAAAAATAGCATTAGTGCCCTATAAGAGGATTTTGAGGGATGAATGTATCCCTTGGACATCAAACCCTTAAGCTGCTTCTTCAATACCCCTAATTCTAGTCTTGTTAAGTGATATGGCCTTTCGATAGGAGGGTTAGTACTTGGTTGCAATTCTATTTTATTATCCACAGCCCTCCAAGATGGCAAACTTCTTAGCAATTTAGGTGGCATCACATCTTTAAAATTATCTAGCACCTGTGCTATGCATGGGTCAATATTAGTTTGGGATCCACAAGCCTCAAAAGGATCACCTATTTGCATAGCTAGCAGAAATTTCCTAGTAAGATCCCTGGCCAAGCATTTCATCACCATTGGTGACATAATGTAGGTGCTAGAGCCCTCATCCTTTCCCATCTATGCTCCATGAGTTTGAATTAGGCAAGAGGAGCTTTCATGTGACATGAAGATCAGGTCTAAGTGTGGAGCCATGAAAACTTTGGCCTTGCATAAAAATTCTTGCTCCAATATAACCTGAAAGGAGTCCATATCTAGAATAGAGAAATCTAGGACTCCTTACCATGAACCCACTTGAACTAGGACACTGCGACACACCCAATGGACTGAAGGGATTTGAACTTGGCCAATTTGCAAGAGGCTTGGACTGGTTCCATCTTTACCTACAAGTCTTTTACCATGGCTAAAACCATGTAATTGTGGCTAGCCCCATTATCAATGAGGGCACTTAATTGACTTAAGCTCATAGTGATTGGGGCTAATTGAACTTGATGTAAATTATCAAGATTCAAATTTTGGGAGGTCCCAGTTCCTGACCTCTACGTAACCATGTCAGACAACTCCATCATAACTGCTAGTCTTCGCTATTCTCATGACATGCCTCCATCTATGATCTGAAGGCATGGGTTAGGGTAATATTTGAGTGCCATCAGTTATTAGGCTTGCCTGCCCTTGCCTATTTTCTATCGTTCCTGAACTCAAGGGACAATTCCTTGCTAGGTGGTTCCCTCGACACAAAAAGTATTGGATTGATCCCTTGAAGGGACCCCCACGTTTTCTTGGCCCTAGGTTGCCACTTGCTCCTTATATCTTTACATTTTTGTTGGGAGCCTTGGTTTCCTGGAGGACCACCCATTAGGAAACTACCTTGCTGGACTAATTTGAATGTGTTTCCCCCTTTGATGGAACTTGTATCTATTTTCTAAGAGTTGGAGGGCATGACATGATTTCCCTTTTCAGGCTTACCCTTATTTGGCTTCGTTGCCTTGAAGTCTAGAAAAGTTCCAGTAGCCACAATAGCCTCTAAGAGTGTGTCAATGTCTCTTTTACATAGTTCCATTTGGGCCCATGGATGTAACCCATTTACAAACTTGAAAAAGTGATCCTAATCTTCCATATCAGGAATTAGCAACATGAGTTTTTGGAAGCTATTGATATAATCCTCAAGCTTCCCTAAATGTTTTAAGATCTCTAGCTTGGTTCTAGCTACCCATTCAAAGTTCCCAGGATGGAATTGTTTGATTAGTGCTACCTTAAATTTGTCCTAAGTTTCTATCTTTTCTATAGTAGTGCCCTTTTCTTGATCATGAGGGAGGGTGGCCAAGTAGATTTTGAATTGGGATGAAAATCAGGAGGAATACACCTCAACAATCAAAAATTCCTAAAACACATGCCAACAAATGATGTGTTAATGTTAGCATGTCTCTTGAGTGGTGTTTCAAATTCAATATTCTATATGCTAACAAGCTAGATAACTCTCCCTTGCTCCACTCATGTGGACACCATGGGGACTACTAGTTGAACCCTCCAGATTTATCACTGCATTTTGGTAGTTGGTGTTGTACTCCAAAGAGCACACACAACATCCCATAACACATCCCATGACATACTTGGTAAAAACACCCCAACGTAGAGTTGAACTATGCAACCCTCCCAGGCAAGGTCCTATCGAGTGGGGTAATGAGGTAGGTCGTAGCCTCCTCTTACTAATGCATGGAACTACCATGTCAGTATGGTTTTGAAGACATAAGGAGTAGAGGACCCCTTATGCCCCCACGACCCTTGAATCGTGGGGGAGGTAGCAGGCCACCACCAATCCTACTACCTCTCTCATAAAGAAGGTTTTCATCTAGAAACAATAGAAGGCTACTTATTTGAGTGGCCTTCCATCTTCTTCCAATCTCATATAGCTAGTGATGGTAGCACTTGCTATACAAGCATCCTAGCCTATAGATAATAAGGTCTTATAGTAGATTACCACCATTATCCATTTTAAAGATACTAACTTATCCTTGTATGACCTTGTGGAAAAATTTGAAGAACATCATGCTACATTATATGATGTTATTAAGAGAATTGTGATTCCAAGTGATGTCCCTGATTAGATGGAAGCTATATATTCTTTTCTTCAAGATCCTCATTATGGATCTAATAGTATGAACCCCCATGACAAGATCATCAAGCATAATTTGAAGATAGAAGATAGCTATCAACCATTTCTCTACATCACGATTAAAGTATCTTGAGAAGCATTAGTCAATCTTATACATGTTGATGATTGTACTAGATCAAACATGATCACATGGCATATTATCTAGCATCACAATCTTCATGATCAAGAAGTTTTAAATAAAACCTATAGAAACCTTATTTCATTTAACAATACATGAGTAGAGGCTATAAGTTCCATTCAATTATATTTCATGGTAGGTGATGTTGTATAATTTAAAGCCATCTTCATGGTGATACATGAATGTCCTAGTATTAACAACATACTAGGAAAATCATGGATAGCTCAACATTGAGTTGTATCATCTCCTATACATCAAGAAATACAAATCCCTATTTGTAACTACAAGATAATCATCTCTGCAAACAAATAGAGCCTAGGTATTTCTCACCTAGATCAAGAAGCCCAATTTTATCAGCTTAGTGGAAAATTGACTGATATTAAACTTGAACCTATGGAAAATCCTATAGTCCCCTTTTCTTTTGAAAAATATAAGGTTATAACCAATCTAATAGACTTCGGCAATAAGTCTACTTTTGACATCAAGTCCTTTGACTTAGGCTTTGGAGAAGTAGAGATGTCCTAACTTAAGAAAGTTCATTGTGAACATCATAACCTTGGATGCATAACCTCCTTTCTCTTCTTGTTTGTCACTAAGTGATGGATATCTACTAATGCCTGTTATGATTTTTTTTCTTTAACCATTTTGCTATTATTTGTTATCATCATGCAATGATGATTAGCAAAAAAAAACTGAAGTTAAATTTTTACTTAAACTCTTTTTCTTAATTACTTATTATTAGTAGAAAACATTAAGTTACTAAGTGGTTATCTTTGATATGTTATGTCAATTCTAGCTATCGATATGCAAAATATAACTATGTTAATATTAACATGAAAATGAACTTTTATTTCCTCAAACTTTGGTACAATTGATGTACATCAAAACTTTTGATGTGACTTCTTATTTCTAACATCAAACCCATTGATGTTTTATAAAAAATGTTTAAGTTAGATACAAATGATGCAAAAATAATACAAAAGTGCAAAAAATGATGTCAATAGCCTTATTTCATCTTCGACAACTTCCTCCTTTACCTCTTCATTAATCTACATTAGATTTGACTCTTCTACTAGTCTCTAGCTACTTTCAACATAGTCTTCACACAAAGATGTGGACAAATAAATTAATTTTGTTTTATTTTGTCATTCAAATAAAATAAAATAAAATGATTACCTAAAGTTTTAATGCTTACCCTACCTCTCTATGTAGATCTTTAAGACTTGCTATTCTATCTCCTCCAAGCTCAAGTTGGCTATGTCTAATCTATCAAATTTTAAGCTTGGAATTTTTTATAGGATGTCTACCTACTCTTTTTCTTAAGACTTTAGCTCTTCTGGGGAGATATCATCATCTTTCCTTTCTAGTGTAGGTTCTTGTTGGGAACCTCTTTTTTCTTCCTTTGGTGTGGTAATCATCACACTTTGTGCAAAGTTATCAAATAATTATTCTAGCTTAATTTGTTTAATGAATAGAATTCTTATTTCTCTATCTATATATAAAATTTTATTCTCCTTTAGTAGCTTGTGGTACTCCCTTTTTTACCATCACTTATTGGTTTGACACTTTTTTCTCCAATTTGTCCATGTTGTTATTAAGTTCCTCAAACTAGTCATGAAATGTATTGTTGACCTTTTGGTATGTCAAAAACTTAAGCAAAATGGAGAACAAGAATGTTTGTATGATGTGTTTATATGACATGGAGACCACAAGAACCTACTAGACATAAATGAAGACTCTAGGAATGAGAGCTGCAACAAGATATCAAAGCGATTACTACAAGGACTTAAGTAGGAGCAAGAAAAAAGATAAAACCTATAGAAAAATGAAGAACCAACCAAGATTAGTGATGAGCCAAATCAACAAAAGAAAGCATTGAGAAGCAAAGCCCAATATCTAAGAAGACATCTCCAAGAAGTAAAAGACATCTTAGTTGAAGTGTAGATTAAATGTAGAGAGGACATCTCATAAAAATAGTAAATGTCTACTATCAAGTGAAGATGTCCCCATGATGACGAAGATGTCTTGGATGAGATGAAGGTTGCTCAAAAGAAGAAATATTTTAGAAATAGTAGATGTCTACTTTATGAAAAAGATGTCTCCATGAAGACATCTTCTTAGAGATGTCTCCTTCGGTAGAGACACGTCTTCCCTGAATTGAGGTTTGTGTAGTGAGATGTTCCAATATCAAAGAATACATATCCAATGACTATTAGATATCTATTGCATAAATTCCAAGGTGATTTCAGAAACATCACGGCTATAAGAAGACTTCATTCTCTTGGACAGTGTGTAGGTGTTGTGCATGAATAGTCACTATCAAAGCAATCATTACATAGTGTAATTGTGTACCTAATCTATAATATCATTTTCTTGTGTATTGTACTTCATTATCATATCATCTATGTTGTTGTATTGAGTGCTATTGAATTTTGCCTCAAAGTCAAGGATTTTTAAATTAGTTGCACTTGAGATTTTGTTTTTCTTTTCGTTGCCCCATTGGGGTTGATGTGCTTCTTACGAGAAGACATCATCCTTGAGCTTGTTGGGATCATATGGGATTGAGTGTTGGTGTAGTTTCATAACACTTAGGAATGGAGCTCAAGTTGTAAAGGTTGTTGGGTCCTAGAAATGACATTCCAAGCTTGTTAGGACCTTTCAGGGTTGAGTGGATTGATAGCGATGAATCATTTTGGAGTGAAGCTTAGAGCTATATAAGGAATGATATCCTCAAAGCATATTTTTAGAGAAACAAGGTCCAGAGATGTGTAAGTGGTCTACACTTTGACTGTGGAGTACCCAAGTTGGAAAACCATGTAATTTCTTGTGTGTGCTTTGTGTTGAAGTTTTTTAATTTGGGGAACTTATTCATCCCCCCCTTCTAAGCTCAATGATCCTCATGCATCATGGCCAAGGTTGATTACTTCTTCTTCATCAATGCTCTTTAAAACTACACAAATTTATTTCTTTCTTTCTTTCCAATAAGCATGGAAAGAAGCATTGTGTCTAACCATGTTACTGCCTCTAATCTCTACTCCCAACAACTCTACCTAGTTAGAAAACATCCTTATTTGATGTTCATGCTTCTCTTTATTATTTCATGTTTGCTCCAATGAATCTAGGAGTATGGCATTGGTATTGGTATGCTGTATGACCAATACTCCCACATCCTTAGCATAGTTGAGGGTAGCACTTATTTTATTAGCAACAATCTTCTCTATTACTACATCAATGTTTATTGCTAGATCATGAAATATAAAATGATCCTTATTTAATTTTTTTATTTCTACATGGTAAACAAGAGAACAATAGATTATTTGCCTCTAACAATGAGCATTATTCTATAGTAATAATATTGATAACTTACTTTCTCCTGGAGATATTAACTTCAACTTTAACTCCATATTCTCCACAAAGGCTTCCAACATCATTTTCTTGTTCTTTACATAAGCACAAATTTTTCTTTTGATCTCTCTCAAAGAGAAAAAATGATTAAGTCTATTTAACATCATTATAATTAATGTACAAACTTTTGACACAATGTCATTTATACTTATCATCTGACATGGAAAGCTTGGAACTTGTTACCTCCTTAATTCACTTGAAATCCTCTACATCATTCAAAATTGGTTTGCTTGTTGCTAGAGTGATGTATGCTAAAGGTTGAGGAGAGATCTTGAACTTTGGTAGTTCCTCTCTTTCTCTATCTCCACCTTTCTATTCTTTTTCACCTATTTCATCAAGGTTTAAATCAAAGAAATTAGAAAAATACATACTTTCACTGTCCCATTAGTTTTTCTTTGATGAAAACAAGTCATGTAAGAAATATTTTTCCTCATAACTCATGCCTTCCTTTTAACCTTTGGGAATTAAAGGAAGGCTGGAACATAACCTTTTCCTTTCATGTTCTTGTGCTATTTTATCTCAAGTAGCTTCTATGGACAAAAATAGGCAAGCCTTAGGATCACATCATTTTTTGGTGACATCAAGATTAGAAACTATGCCACATCAATGACACTTAGCACAAGAAAATAACAAAAGCATAAAACTCACAAATACTTGTTCATGGCTATAATTTCTCTAAGGATACTTTAACTTCTAGAGTCTTGGAGGATATTTCCTTCTCAAAAAGAGGTTTCCTCTTTCTCAATGTTCATATGTTTTCCATATTTCTAGAGGTACTCTCCAAAATCCCCTCATTTCCTACTTATGTGTCATCACTTATTTTCTTTTGGGGTTCCTCAATTTTATTAGATATTGAGAACCTAACCTCTTCTCTAGTCTTTGATGTTGACATCAAAGAACTATTACTTTCAATGCTATAGCCAAGCATCAGACTTCCTAAGTGTTGGCAAAATGGGGACTTAAGATTTTCCTCTGATGTAAGGTTTGATTTCTTCTCTTCTATGTGGGTAAATAATGTTCCCACTATCTTTATTATTTCATAATATAACCCAAAATTTAGCTACTTGCTCACCATCTTCTTCTTTTTCTTCTTTCTTTCTTTGGAAAACTTCTCCATTTCTTCCACTACCCCTTGATAGATTATTGGTGCCTAGTTAGTTATTCTCCATTGGATCATTATCCCATAGAACTACCTAGGGGCTATTTTCCATTTCTATCTTATCTTATTTTAGAAGAGTATCTCCATGAACAAAGGGAGTGATATCTTTAAATTTTCATTGTTCCCTTTGTGGATGTTAATGATGTCCTATGTCTTTAAACCAACCCATTCTTCTATGATTATCAGTTTAACTAAATCTAGGTTTGAACTATTGATCTTTATTCCTTACTCTAGAACCCCAAATAATACATTAGTGTAGTCAAATTCCAAGTGATGTTCACTTTTTTTTGCTTCACACACATAAAATGTTTTTTTCGTTGTTGAATAGCTCTTTATTAGACCTACATACTTTGTTACACTAGGGTAGGAATGCTTTAAGCCTAAAGCACATAAAATTTCCATCCTATTGAACTTTCCAAAATATCTTATACCTTCTCTCTCAAGCAACCAAATTTGGATGCTTTGTGCCACACTAGTGGATCTCAATTTAAACTCTTGAAGCACTCTTGTGACATTGATAAACATGATGTCATCTATGCTTATTTGAGCTACAAGTAAGCATAAATCATTGTTAACTAATCTTATTTTTTAACCTGCAAAAATAATAAAAATACACAAAAATTAAGTAACTTTTGCTTACTTTTTGGCCTCAAGATAATCCTTGATCTCTTTGGACACTCTGCATTTTCTCCATGGACTTCATTCCATAGTGAATGAAGCCATCCATTATTATTGTATTTGTTCTAGAACTTATGTAGTCTCGATCCCTTGTATTGCACATTGAAATGGAACATCACCTAAGGTATCCAATATTGATGCTAGGAGAGATCTTCCAACAAGTTCTAAAAAACTGCTAGGTGATCAAGACTCTATATATTCTAATCATTGAATCTACATACAATGAAGCTCCAAGATTAGTTCCTTTTAGGTAGTAAAAGGTTGAATTTCTTTTAACACTTAAATTTCTAAGTCATCTCTTGATAAAAATTTGAAAGCCCAATGGATTGCACATTTCCATTGAAATCAAGATTTCTAGTATTAATGTGCAATGGACACTAAACTACTAATATTTTATATGCTCCCACAACTAATCCAAGTGTTTCCTATAGTCTATGAAATCCTTATACTTCTCTTCAATATCAAACCATAGCTTACAGTTTATTTGAGTAAGCTCAATAGAGAATCCTAAAAATATTGCCTCTAGGACTTGTAGAATTACCTCTTCCCCCAACCTAGTCCAAATCACTATGTGAAAGTGAGTGATGTTGAACTTCAAAAATTTTGCAACTCCCTTGCTAGTCCATAGTTTGAATGGCATCAACATGTTATCGTCAAATAGGAGCTTACATAGAATTAGACTTGACTTTCTCCACTTATTTTCTAGGATACTTCTTTCATCCAAAAGAGAGAAGTATATAGGCTCAGTTAAAAGGAGCATAGGTGTTGCAACATCCTTGAAACAAAAAAGAAAAAAATGTTTTGGCATCAAAAACATAGTCTCACACCAAAATATTAGCTAAATATCAAACATCTTTGAATCACATTAGTCTCATGTCAAAACCATCTCGAGTTTTCTATGTGGTATGTTGGCTCCTAGTTCATCGCTTTGATGTCTTACATTGAAAATAGAACTTTACTATAGGACATTACTTTTATACTTACTACTTTGGTGTTTGGAAAAAACAGCTACAACAAAAATTTTTCATTTCCTACATACTATAGTTTTCATATTTTATCTTAATGCAAATTAATGTTAAATGTTAAAAATAAGATAAGGCATTTGACAAAAACATTTACCAACTCTAATGTTTTACATCATTTATTTTTGCAAACAATATCATCCTTTTTCTTGTGTGACGTTTGGTAAAAATGTTATGTTCTTACATGAAATTGTTGATGTTCCATGTCGAAAAGCTCTTTTGATACATGAAATTATCCTATTTCCAACACTTAGCGCTTGGCGAAAGCACTCTCATGTTGAAACCTCATGTCATGTTCTTCCCACCTTGTGTGCTTTGCTTCATTTTTACCTACACTATATAATGCATCTAATAAATTTAGCTTATAATAACACAATAATCACAAAATTGATTTCCCTAGTAATGTTGTTGCTCAATACATCATAGTAACAATGTTAGATTCATGATATTACTCGATTTTGTCATAAAATTTTTTACAAAACATATATTTCAATGTGCTTTTAGTATATTGGCAAGATAAATTGTAAAATTAACACATGCATTTTATTTCTAGAGGCAAATCTCAAAAATTTCCAAAACCCTCAAAAATCAAACTATGTAATGGGGTTCTTGATTCCCCAAAAATTCTTGAACTAAAGGCTTTAAATTTAAACTTTAAAGTTACTCTACACTACTAAACAACATCAAGTTCAAGCTTAGCATTGCATCTAGCTAGAAAAATCTTTCAAAAATTGAAATTCCAACACAGTCATAATGGCAAATCCACAAAAATAATAAAAATTGATAAATATTTTTGAACTAGAGTTTGGGTAAATTACATTTGAGATCTAGGAGGGAGGGAGTAGGGCAAAGATAATCCCTTGTTGCTAGTGGGTCCATCTCTGGTCCTTTGCTTGCTACTATTGCTACTTGTCATGTTGTTTTTGGAAGTTTGCTTTACTACCACTTTCACTTGCTCACGCATTGATTCTTTAGTAATTTGATGTAAATGAAAGTTTTCATCTCCAAATTTTCCTCTTTTCATTGTTTTTATAGCTTAGAAATGACAAGAATTATAGGAAATTTGACATCCGCTTTCTTCTAAAGTCTATTAACTTAATGTTTGATGTTTTCTCTTAGATGGACAACTTGACTTCTTGATTCTAGCCTAGGTAAACATGGTTGTCTCTTAAAATTATGTACTTTAACCTCTAAACTTGAGTTATCTTGCAAGCTAGTTATGTAGGACTTTATATCCTTCTTTTATGGACTTAATATCAAGAAAAAAAAAACTTTTC
This sequence comes from Gnetum montanum, assembly GCA_015680685.1. NCBI lineage: Eukaryota > Viridiplantae > Streptophyta > Gnetopsida > Gnetales > Gnetaceae > Gnetum > Gnetum montanum. Next base: position 293,607 of record MNCI01027470.1, read on the forward strand.
TTGTATCCTCTTTAGACATTTACTTAGTCAAATCTCTCTTTCCTTGACCAAAATGGTTTGCTAACTAATAATTAATTGATTGACATGCTAGTACTAAGTCATAAGTGTGAATAAAATACTCTTTAACTTAGTGCTCTTCTCTCTTCAAATCTTTGAGAGTCTATTCTAGCAATCTTACAAAAGCATTCCATTCCTTTCACTTAGGAATATAGGATAATGTTTAGTCTAGACCCTAAGCTGATTCAACACATCATCATCTTGGAAGAAGGTTCCAAACCCATTAAACGAAATGTTAGCAAAATTTCTCAAACTATAGTTCTCACTATAAAAGAAGAGATTACTAAGCTCTACAATGCTAGATTCATTATCCTATCAACTATTATAATTAGATCTCTAACATGATTGTAGTTTCCAAAAAGAATCTAGGCAATTGCATATGCATTGACTTTCATGAACTTAACAATATCACTCTTAAGGATGACTTTCTATTTCCTAGCATCGATTAGATTATTGACTCTAAAGTTCATCATGTTCTTTTATCACTCATGGATGGGTTTTCTAGTTATAACCATGTCTAGATAAATCTAGAACATTAGCAATATGCCTCTTTCATGACTTCTTTGGAAATGATTTACTACATTAAAATGCCATTTGGATTCAAGAATGCTAGAGCTACTTATCAACGAGGTATGAATTTTATTTTCAATGACATGATGTTTAAAGTAGTTAACAATTATATTGAAGATATGATGATTAAATATTTCTTAGAAATTGATCATGGTTCTACCTTAGATCAAGTTCTAACTTACTATGACAAGTTTAACTTTCATCTTAATCCCAGGAAATGCACTTTTGGGTTCTTATAGGCAAGATGTTGAGTTACCTTATTTTGTAAGGTGATATATGTTGGCACATTTTTACCATTTCATGGAACAGGTGGACTTATTTGCAAATGGTGAGGTACAGAATCCTAATGAACTGAAACTATTCAAGGAGGATTATGTTCTTTCTTGTAAAGAATTCTGCAACAGTTAATTAACCATGAAGTTGGAATAGAAATG
>MNCI01027470.1:296295-330039 GCA_015680685.1 Gnetum montanum
TATTTCCATCGAATCTTGCTCTATTTCTAGTTTTCTTGTGGAACTATCTCTTTCTCTAGAGAAAATTAGGAGTAGATTGCGGAGTTGTGCTCAAATGTTTTTGCAAAATTTTATTTGTTACAAGTAGGTATTATAAGGACTGCGTAGACTAGGCAGTTGAACAAAATAGGAAATTTTCAAGAACTCACAGTACTTGGTAAAGTTGGCTGAATCTCTTTAAAGTAAGTCATTTGTAGTTCACACACAACGCAATCGTTACATTTCTCACAACCGCACGCCGCAACAGCACACACACATAGTCACATTAACTATTGAGTCTATTTGGAGGTATCTGGGCCTTGGTGTTGCCAGAGACCAGCAGGCACCTAAATCCTGTTCGAGGACACTCGTTGGCGGTCGCGTCCCAAACGGTCGCCAACAAGATAGCTATTAACCTTGACAAGGTTAAATCTATTCTAGGTCTCATGCCACCTAAAAATATTTGAGATATGTGCATTCTACAAGGCTATCTTCAATAAATCCATCATTTCATCTTCAATCTCACTAACTGCCTTTATTCCTTAGCTCATTTTCTTTGTAAATCTACCTTTTTTTCTAGAATGAGGGGTGTCAAAAGGTCTTTAAATCCATCAAGAAAGAATTGACCATTCTTCTCATTCTTCATCCTCCATAATTTGATTAATTATTTTACCTTTATCTTTCCAAATCCAACCACTATATATCCTCCATGCTCAAAGGCTATGAGACTAGATACTCTAACATTAAAAAGTCTTATCTACATTTTGTATTCATCCTCAGAACATGAATATGCTATCTTCTCAATGCTAAGATCTTTATTATCTATAAAGATAACATCCTTAAATTCATTTCTAACAATCCTTCCAACAACCATTATTTAGCTCATTGGACTACTTTTCTCATTAACTTTGATTTTTTATTTCTATCTCAACACTCAATCAATGATTAATCCATAACTAATCTTATCTATTCCTTTGAAATAACTGACATTATTCACAGTCTTCACAATGATAGTAAGGATTAATTTTTTGTCCTTTATTTCGTTGAAGCACACACTTTCCTTAGATCTAATGCAGCCTATGTCCTTATCCTTTCTACTAAACAAGTTCTCTATCAAACCTACAAGCATGACTTCCCTAGTACCAATATCGTAGTTGAATATGAGGCTCTTATATGAGGTCTCTTACTAGCTTTGCAAAATCAAGTCAAAACTATTACTATATATGATGGATCTTAGCTCATCATAAACCAATTTAATATTGACAATGATTTCAAAGCTACTTAGTTCCTTACCTATAAATTGCTAAGGAATTTATCTTTTCCTTCTCTTCTCATACTTTGATCCATATCCCATGTTTCAAAGACATGCTAGTTAATGCATCGACAACCTTTTTCATCCATGATGATCACTCAACTTTACAAGATTAAGATTAATCTATTTTCTTAACACATTTCATACACTCTTATAACCTATTGGTAAGTGTTATTAATAAGGAAGATGATCATCAACAACATGCTAATTTTCTTCATTATCTCATAATTGAAGAAACTTCTAATGATCTTATGCCTATTCAAAAGGATGCTTTGTGCAAATGTAGTCAACATTTCTAATTAGTAATTCCTAATATCCTTTATTGAGTTTCTTCTACAGGTTTCTTCTATGTTATCTTAGTCTTGTAGAGTCTAAGATAACACTTAATCAAGTTCATTCAGGAGTTTGTGGCAAACACTTAGGTTTACACTCCCTACCTAGTCACATCATTTCTTTATATTATTGGTAGTTAATCTTAGCCAAATATGCTTATCATCTAGTTAATACATGTGACTCTAGCCAAAAGCATGTGTCTCTTATATACATTTCTTGATAGAAGCTTAACATATTTTAGATTACATGCCCCTTTTAAAAATGAAGTTTAGATATTATTGGTGCTATTAGCCTTTCTTTGTTTGTTGGGAAAAAAATTATTATAACTACTTTGGAATAATTTACTATCTAGGTAGAGGTTGTTCCTTTGTATTCCACCAAGGTCCACTTCATTTGTCACTTCATCCTTGATCACATCATTACTCGCTTTTGCATACCTCTCTAAATTGTAACTGATAAGAAACCTTAGTTCAAAATTAAGGAGGTAACTAATTTATTTTCTATGTATCACATCATTTAGTCCATTTTTTCACCTTACTATCCTCAATCTAATGATTAGGCTAAGTCCACTAATAAAACTCTTATTTTCTTTCTCCATACCATGGTTAATAAAACCCAACACAATTGGTATGTACAACTATCCTATGTCCTCTAGGTTTATCGTACCATTTTCTGTATAGCTACTGGTCACACTCAATACTTCCTAACCTATGGTTCTATGATGCTTGTACTAGTTGAGCTCCATATCCCATCTCTCCATATTACTTTTTATGATTGGCATTTAGATAAAGACAACAACAACATGTAATGTGTTGAGCTAGTTGTCTTTCATCATCTTTCTCTACTATGATAGGATACATACTATATCAAGATAACAAGTTTGATCTAAACCTTATTTTTCTTGCATCATTTTGCATCTAACCCTTTCTCTATCTCATATTCTACTATTTCTATAGCTATTTTCTTTCTATTTCCCTATGCTATCTATCTTGTCCTATTCTATGTGCTTAGCACAACCAGTGAAGATTTTTAATGATTGAATGTCTCATTACTTCATGTAAGGATGTGACTAAGCACATTATTGAGTGAGATAGGGACACGTTACTTCAATAGTATATACATGACATCATTTTTAGTCATATAGTATGTAGGATTTAGCCATGACCACTTTTGCAACATTGCACAATTCTCATGATAGGTGTATCAGTGATATCCTCTTTTCTCCCTTTGTTTTTTTTTTACTTTTTATTTTCATATACTCTGACTTCTACAATCCTACACTATATTTCTCTCATGTAGGGATGCACTAACTACCTTATGCTAATGCATCCCCTGCATTAGCATAGGGGTGCAAGCACACCTCTTTCCTAATTCTACCTAATCCTCCTTACCTGTAATGTAACTTCATGTATCTAGAATGATGTTGATAGGCCTTTTGTTGACATCTAGATGCTCATAAACCCTCTTCATTCCCATGCAAAAAACTATAAGAACTCAAGGAGATTTCTCACATAAAAACTAGTATTACTTAGTTATTATTTGGGCTTGTGGAATCTAGTTTGTGTGAATAGATTTTTCTCTCTTGGGTAAGTTAATTTCCTTGTCTATTTATTTGTGTTTTGAGCTATTGCTTTTACAACTACAACTAGACTTTGTCAAAGTGCTACCTTACTTATATAGCCTAAAATCATTTTATTGATGCATAGTTGAGCATTTACATGGTAAATAAAGCTTATGGTTTTTTCTCCTTTTTACTATTGATGTCTTAAACATTGATAATACCAGAAAATTTATTAAAACTTAAAATCTTGAAAATATTTATTTATTGAATTTTCATTTTCATAAGCTTTAAAGAATCAATCTTATCCAAATCCAAAGAGTTCATAATTGTATACCATGGTGTTGGGCAATCAAGGTTGCGACTAAGAGCCATTTTATTGCATTTTGTATGTGGTGTTGCACTTGTTTCTTAAGAAATCGCAACACATGTGTGTGTTTGTAAGAGAGCATTAGCCTTGTTCCTAAGTAGGATTACAATGCATGTATGTTTACTTTCATTTTATTTTTTATAACCATAAAATATATAAAAATTATAAAATATAAAATCATAAATATTTCCATTTTTTTCTCTTAATGATTAGATAGAATTAAATTGTATGATATGTGTTATAATATATTTGATGCTTTTTGAATGCAATGATATATGTGAGTGTTCATAGAATTCCACTTAACATTGTCTTCAAAGCTTACGACTAGATTGCATTGTGATTCGAATGATATATCTCTTGGTTCAAAAAAATTAGTAGGACCCCTACCATTAGCACTATTACTAGGGAACACGTTGGTGAATTGCCTAGAGGTACTTATATAATATTTCATTTAACCTTTATTCAAATCTAATGTATTTCTTAGTGTTGTATGTATCGGTTTTGAACACAAGTAAGATAATAGATGATGCTAAGAGTCCACCAAGAATCTCAGTAGAAGTAGTAAAATGAAAAAGGCTTATGTCATATTCAAGCATATAAACGACCCAACTCTAACATCATTTTTCTTAACTTATCATCATGACAAAAAAGGTCAATGACATGACATTCATGGAGGTTTTACAAAGGATTGACCATAGCTATAATAGCATATCTAAAAAATGTCCTAATCAACCTTGGACTACAAGAATTTCAAACATTCTATGTGGCTTCAATAATTGACCTCACTAATTATGAGCCTCATCTAAGGAAAGAGCTTTGAGATTAAATGTTGGAGGAGGAGGAGGTGTGTTGTAGCATTTGATCTAATCAATCAGATAAGGAGAAAGATAAGAAAGTACATATCAAAGGCAAAGGATCACTCCACCATGAAGGCCTATGGTTGGGAGCTATCAATCCCAATGTATGTTAGACTTATGATGATGATATTCTTTGTAGGTTCCAACATCTTCACCTATCAGGGTCATCCAACGATGTTAATACCTCCTTGTTTGATTATGGTGATTATCTTAAGCTTAATGAAGCTATTTACATTCCAAAAAAGTATGTTCGTGATGGTAGGTATTTCTTTGCACCTTCATTGAACAAGCTAAAACTTGGTAGAAATCCTTGCCACCTATTTCAATTTAGGCATGGAAGGACATGATTAAAATTTCTACACCAAATCCTAAACCTATGCCTATATTTCCAACATCTAGAAGGAATAACTAAATGGAGGCAAGGAGCTCATGAATCTCTAAACATCATCATTAAGAGATATATTCAAACTACTCATCACTATCCAAACCATGGCTTTAGCTAAATATATTAACTTATGGATGTTATGGAAGGCCTAATGTAGGAGACAAGGGAGTGAGTAGATATGTATGCAATGGGCTAGATAAACAAAAATTCCAAATCAAAGTGCTCCTAGATACTATTGCTATTATGGAGGATGAATAAAAAACACCTTTAGAGGAGTATAACTATGATTCCATATGTAGGAAGGAGGCCAAAATCATCAAAGGTACTACCAAATATAATTCTTTTATTAAAGCCTTCACATGTGATGAACTTAGAACCCATAAGGCCTTAAAAAATTTTGTCCACTGAGTGGACCAAGTTTGGCATGCAATGGATAAGAAAATGATCGCTACCCTCAAGGATCTTGGAGGTAGAGTGGTTAAGGTGAAAAATCTAGTGTACCACCTAGGCTCAAAAAGGTATGAATAAGTTCTCTTCCTTCAAGGGTGTAAGAGAAGATTCAGATATGGCTTCCTTGTTTTTTAGTTATGAAGATCCCTATGAGTATTATGTAGATACTCATGACTCATAGTGCTACCTAATCAAGGCCCACATGATTAGTGAAATGGGATGAGCTAGGATGCCTTTGAATCCCAAGTTCATTAGGAAGAAAATAAGGAGGACTCTCTTCTATAGCCCATTATACTATTCTAGAGGTTTGTATCTACAAGCCATGTAGCACTACTAGAATTGACCAACTCCAAATCCTTGGGATGCTACTCCATGCAATTCTCTAATGTAACAATCTATGTAATTTCTTCCAAATCCTTATCCCAATATCTCTACCTTGCAAGCTCATCACCATCAACAACAACTTCAATTGTTAGATCCCATTCAAGGAGGAATCCTTAATCATAATAATTAAGATAAACCAAATCTTGTGATATTATCTACTATGTTGATCCTGCTTCCATGTATGCTATGGGGCAATATTACCAAGCAACTATCAACTTGCTTGTAGAAGGAACTTTGATACCTCATGGTAGTATATTTTCTCATAAACATAGACATGAACACCATGGGGCTACTTCCATGCCATCCTATTTCTCATGTGGAGAGGATAATTATTCAAAGACAACATGAGTTAGAATCCAGGTAGTCTTGATACCATTTCCCAATCATAGTGAAGGCAATTCATCTAGTTTAGGGAAGGGTTCTTCCAATGTATCTAGTAGTTCAAATGTGATAACACCTCAAAATAATGGAATTGTAACCATCACAATGTCTAAGGTAGCCACATGGGTAGTGAAATAAGTCCATCTATTCAAAAAAAAAAAATACTAATCTTGATAGTCCTATGATGGAAATCCTAATTAGTGAGAAAGGTCACTACCTATGTTTGTGTAAATCTAGTTTAGGAGTCAATATCATATCATTGTAGTAGTAACTTGACTAGAGGCTTCCCCTTCTCAAGGGTACTAAACATCATATTGGAGCTGGAAAACTAGTCTTATACATACCCCATGGAACAAGTGAATGACATTATGGATACTTTGGTGGGATGTTCATACCTTGCTAATTTCTTAGTGATCAAACCAGAATATAGGTGGGACATAGCTTTCCTATCATTATGGAAAGATCCTAGTTGAGCACTATGGATTCTATGTTAGATTTCCAAGGCCTCCACCTTGAAATTTGTAGGAAACATGTGACTAGGAAGACATATGACAAGTGGATTTCATGTTTTCCAATCTTGTGGCAAGCATGGTTACAATTGCTATATCAAGGAGCATCTTTGTGCCATTAACGACATAAATTTCCTTGAAGAAATTTTTGTTCATGAAGTTATACATCAAGTTTTTTAAAGACCAAGCTATGCTCTTGTCTTATCTAATGCTTAATCATTTGATTCAGAAAGGGAGAACACAATGAAGGTAGATGTGGTAATGTAATATGATCCTAAATTTTGCAGCACTCTTGATTTGTCCCAATATATTTTCTCATCATCACTTGTATTCAAGTAACATCTACAAGGCTTGGTGTATTTGTTCCTTATGGATGGTTGTCCCATCATCATTAGTTCCTTGCTGATGACCATTTAGAAGTTTGAATTAAAAAAGCAAGTTGCTAAGTAGAAAAGAATCATTACCTGGTCCCATGATGAACTCATGGGAAATAACCATTCAATTTGTTAGCATCACATATATACAAACTTGAGTGTTAAACCTTAGTGGATACTACAACATAGGCTCAATATAGATATGAGGGACATAGTGAAAGGTAAAATCATCCATCTTCTATAGCCTAGTTTCATTACTCTCTTTGATAGTAAGTGGGCCAGTCTAACTGTAGTCATATCCATGAAGGAGAATGAAAGGAGAGTATGTGTCGACTATAGGTTACTAATTATTGCCACTTTTAAGGGCCATTTTACATTTCCATTTTTGGACTAGGCATTGGATAATATATACAATGAGAAGTATTATAGCTTCCTTGATGGGTATTTTGGTGAAAATCAAATCAACATAGTGCTAGAAGATTAAGCTAAGAATACCTTTATCTATAATTAGGAACCTTTTCCTTCAAGTGCATGCCATTTGAATTATGCAATCCATGAGCCATGTTCCAACGACTGATGATGTTCATGTTTTAGGTTTACATCGACAAGAGTATAGAAGTCTTCATGAATGACTTTTTCACTTATGGAAAATCATTTTAAGAAGCCCTAGATCGGATTGAAGCTATCTTACACTACTACAACTAAGTGAACTTAAAACTAAATTAAAAAAGAAACTTGGCTAATAATGACTATGAGCATTGTTCTTGGCCATAAAGTTTTTAAAAATGGGATTGAAATTAATCTTGATAAGATCCACACCATTGAGAACATGACATAAAGTTCCATAATAGTTAAAGAGGTGTGATCTTTATTGAGTCATATTGGTTATTATAACTATTTTATTAAAGATTATTCAAGGATGGCCAGATACTTATTTACTCTCACAAAGAAATATGTTCTATTCTTGTGGAGTAAGAACTATAAAAATGTCTTCCAATGTCTAAAGGAAAGGCTAATCCAAACCCCTACATTGGAGAGTCCTAATTGGGCTCAACCATTTCACATAATGATAAATGCTTCTAACTTTACATTGGGAGTTGTTCTAATGTAATTTAATGAGAAAAAGAGATCCTACTACATTCATTATACTAGCTAAAGCATTGTGGAACCTCATTTACTATGCTATCATTGAAAATGAGTTGATGGCCATTATTTTTGTATTTCAAAAATTTAGGTATTATGTATTGGAATGCAAAATTTTCATTCACAATATCATAGCTCCATATAGTTCCTCATGAATAAATTGGGTGTTGGTCATATGATATGATGGCTAGTTCTCTTGTAGGAATTTGATCTTCATATGACTAATCACATGAGAGCTAAGAATGTGAGGGGAAATCATCTATCATGGTTATTAATTGACAACAAAGAAGAAAGTGTACTTCTTGATGACTTTTCTGATGACCATATCTATAAGGTCATTTTCAAATTGATGAGTGGACATTAATGTCCATGGTATGTCAATATTCTTAATTACCTGGTGGCCAAGAAGCTTCCTTCTTAATGAGACAAATGTAAAATCCAATGATTCCAACACCAATTAGGCCCTTACTTGGGTATCAAAGGGCATCTCTACAAGAAATGCAATGATGGCTTGGTATGTTGGTGTCTTCTTGATGAAAGCTAAGGTGATGTATTTTCTCATGTGCACCATGGTGTTTGTGGTGGGTACTATGCTAGAAAGATAACCATGATAGAGTTGTTGCTCATGGATTATTTTTGGCCTAGCATATTCCGTGATGCTTAACACTTCATCCATTGTTGCAATAAGTACTAGGATGAGGGAGGTATCTCCTCATGTATGGAGGCACCATAGTAGTGGATCCAACCATTGGATCCCTTTGGCATGTAGGGGATTGATTTTGTCCATCCCATCTCTCCTACCTCTAATGGCAAAGCATAGATTATTGTATGTGTTTATTATTACACAAAGTGGATGAAAGCTGTTGCTGTTAAGGACTACTTATCTATCACTACAACCAAGTTCCTCTTGAACAATGCGCTCCATAGGTTTAAAATTCCACGAATCTTGATCTCCAATAATGGTATGAATTTTATTTATAAGATTTTCAAGAACTTATTAGAATCTTGTGAAGTTAATCATAAATTAACTTCACCTTATCACCCATAATTCAATGGGTAAATGAAAATTACTAATCACTAAATTATTAGAATACTTAGAAAAATGATTAGTAGATACTGAAGGGATTAGGTTAGCAAGTTGAATGAAACTCTTTAGATCTATCAAACAACATTGAAAAATCCTATGGAATACACTCTATTTAAGTTGGTTTATGGATAGGTTCCATGACCTCCTATTAATCTTAAGATGAAAACCTAAGGTAGTGTTGCACATTTTGATATGACATTAAATTCTACTAAAAAAGAAAGCCTAATTAACCTCAATCTTCTCAATGAAAATTGTAGAATCACCTTCATGCATAGTAAATTAGAACATTCTTACACCAAGGCTCACCATGATGTTTGCGCCAAAGATTTTGATTTTAAACCTAGTAATAAGGTCATCTATTTTAATCTACTCCACTTGGTCCATCTAGGTAAATTTTAATTTCAATGGGAGGGACTATACATTATCCACACTAGCCACTAGTTTGGCACAATGCATATTTACCATCCTAATGAGCTAGATAAAATCTTTTTGATTAATGGAAAACACCTAAAGCATTATAGAGAATACATTTCCTCTTTGAGAATACCTAATAATCAATCTTGTATTTTGTACTCATAGGTCTATTAGGTGATATTTATGGATTATCTATGGAGGAGAATCCTCCACATCATGTTAAATTTTGTTTGTTCCATTATGCTATTTTGCTTATGTGCTTTGATAAAGTTTGTATGTTTAGTTAGCAATATTTATCTTGTTGATCTTAACAATTAATCATTCATGATATTTTCCTTTTCTTAAGTATGTTTGTGTGTGTTTGGAATAACCAATTAATGCACTTTATGAATGCTCATCTAGCATTTCAATGGTGGATGGATGCGTTATAGATTGGATGATGATGTAAGAGTGCCAGATGGTTCAATATGGAGCCTTTACCAATGGAATGTTAATGTAACAAAATTCATCCATCCATTTTCTTCTATTTATCATTAGTAAAATAGGGTTAGATTCAATAGGAAGCTTGGACTCATACTATGATCTATTGAAGTTGATGCTACTAGAATCATGAGCAGGTGGTAGGTCCACATCTTAGTGTGTAAGCTTCAAATTTTTGGATGATTGTTTGGTCACTAGAAAGGATCCTTGTGATCATTGAATGGGTTTAATTAGGGTCATTGGAACAAGGTGCACATGTTTTCTTACCTAACCACCATAGTTAGAAGAGGTTTGTGATCTTGCAAACTTGTGCCTACTATGTGGTGAGGGATGAATTTTTCTATCATGCATCTCAAAGACTCTAGATACTGATCCAACACTTTAATTGTTCCCATAAACCTTACAAAACATCAAAAACCTTACTCTCATGAAAAGAAAAAGATAAAATAAAAGATGAAGAAAAGAGAGAGAAAAGAAGAAGAAAAAATATATAATATAATGATGAGAAGAAGAGGTGATGGAAAGAGCAATGTAATCTCATGGTTATTGGCCCACACAAACTAGTACTTTTACCTTCTTGAGCTAATCATATAATTGCTCAACTTAGTCATAGAAAGTGGTTGAACTAATACCCATGTAAGCCTTTTTCATGTTCAATCCATTATCTAGATTACTTGAATTCCAATGTAATAGTTCATAACAATCTTCTACTTCATCCTTACTCATGGCCATGAAGGTACAAAAGTATCTCTCTTAGTGAACTTTGGTAGCATCAATTGCTACTTCCATCCAATTACTAAATTCATTTATTTTCAGGGATTAAAATTTATAATCATTGACCAAAACCATTGTCATCTTCATAATCTTTCAGTCATGTTGTTATAATCTCTATTGGGATTGGGATTGGTAAGCATAGCTAGAGGAATCAACAAGAGGATTCTGATAGAGCAAAATTTGGATAGCCTATCATGCATATGTGCAAGGATGAAGGAAAACCAAATTGGAATCTTAACTTCTAGATGTTTTATGGTGTGCTACCTTGGTTTTATTTCATCAAGGATTAGATCATAGAATAACCAATCCTAGATAGTATTGATGGTGGTAGGTGTGACCTTGCACTTGGAAGGAAAACTTGGAGAACTATCCCTACTGGGTGAATAAGTAATGGTGATGGGCTATGGTAGTGGATTTGTTGCAGTATGTGGGACATGATCATGTGCTCCATGAGCTAATTGAATGTTTGGCTAGAGATTTGGTGATGTTTCTCTCTCTCTCTCTCTCTCTCTCTCTCTCCCATCATGTACTCTCCATTCATTCCATTCCATATCTTGTGCATTATTACATGTGATTGAAAGTCGACTAGGTAAAGTGAAGGATAGGACTGGCCATCCAAGGGAATGGACTTGCATTGGATGCTAATGTCTCATTGGTTGTTGGGATTCCATGGGTGTCCCATAAATAGGCTTTACAAGGGTAACAAAGGTAGGAGTCTACTATGATGAGGATCCAAGTATGAATCATTGATGGCATGGCATTATGAGTGAGTGAACCCAAGCTGAACTCACATGGTGGTAGTATTTGCATGAAATAAGATGGTTGGTCTTCTGTGTGTGTGTGGTTATGACACAATGAGCCTAATGATTTGACTAGAACTACACTTAGTTTCATTTTTTACCCACATGTTTGATTATCTCAATTTTCCTTGGTGTTGGTATCACATGATTTTAGATTCTTTTCGGTGTTGGTATCTCATGATCACATCTATAGTTGTTGTGTCAATGTTCTCTATTGCATGCCATTACTTAATGTTGTCCAAGGCTGGTGTTTTGTAACTCAGTCATGGGGGAGAGACACCATTAGGTATGTACTTTCTAGTCTTATCTTGTTATCATACCCATGTACGTGTTTGACATTGGACTATGAAGTTGTTCTCCATACATTCCTTGGGGATTATACTTCCTATTATTTTCTTGCATGAGTTTTTCAATGGTGTTTTAATGCTCAAGGATTTCACATGATGTTTAGCATTGTTGCAGTCTAGTATGACTTGGTAGATACATGCTTGAGCCGATAAGGATAACATCATTAGTACCACTTGGAGAATTTTTACTTGATCCAAAACTTGATAGCCTCCTATGGAAGGAAAATTTAGAGGTGAAGTAATCACATTCCAAAACCATAAGTAGGAATGCATAATAATTGATAGTTGAAGATAAACCAAAGAGAATATACCAAAGATCATCCATCAAACTAGAGGCATTCCAAGTTCCACATGCATGCCAAGAACTCTTCGTACTAGTCATCATATCTTGGCCTCTCTCTTTTTAAAGTGGTAATTTTGTAAAGAATCCTATATTAAAGTATTTACATAATTGTATTCCTCCACATTCATCTCATCATGTGTCTAGTTCTATTTATCATGTCTTGAATTTTAAAGCTAAGAAACTAGCTTTATCCAGTCATGAGGGAATGATGAAGCATCCAGTGGTAATTTATATATTGATTACAAGCCTTAGATTTGAGTAACTATTTTATGCACCTAGTTTTTGTAGTCTAGAACATTCAGTTAAGGTTATTGGTCCTTGATAATGCATCCTTGCCTCTCATGTTACACTTTGAGATTTCATGTCTAATTCCAAATTATTTAGAATGATTATGGCTTCATTTAGATGTCTTAGGGTCATTCCAACATGTTCCTTTGAGTACCAATTTGTCCTAGTAAGAAAGTGATCAGTTGTAACTAATGGAGGAGTGTGTTGACTACCCTATGCTAGTGTACCCATTGCATTAATGCATCCCCTGCATTGTCCTACCTAATCCTCCTTACTTGTAATATGACTTCAAGTAATAGGTATAGCATCAACAAGGCTCCTTTGACCTCTAGGTGCTGACAAACCCTCTTCATTCTCACACAAAAACTATAAATACCAAAGAAGAGTTCTTATACAATGATAAGTATTACTTAAGTTATTTATTAGAATTGTGGCATTCAGCTTGTGTGAAGAGCTCTTTCTCCCTTAGATAAGTTAATATCCTTCATTGTTTATTTTTTTGGTTTTGTTGCTTTCACAAGTGCAACTAGAATTAGTTAGAGTGATACCTTGCTTAGTCTAAAATCATTTGATTAATGTAGAATCCCGTGTTTGCATAGTGAATAAAGCTTATGATTTTTCCTCATTTTTACCATTGATGTATTAAACATTTAAATAATAAAAACATTATAAAATATTAAAATCATAAGAATATTTATTTATTTAATTCTCATTTTCATAAGTTGTGATGACTCAACCTTATCCAAGGAGGTCATAGTTGTACGACATGGCGCTGGGCCATCGAGGTTGTAACTAAGAGTCATTTTATTGCATTTTGTATGTCGTGTTGTACCTATCCCATAAGGGATTGTCATATGTTTGTGTGTATGTATGTGTGAACATAGCTCCTATCTTCAAGTGGGATTATGATGCATGTGTGTTTACTTTCATTTTGTCCTTTATAATCATAAAATACATAAAAACTATAAAATATAAAATCATATATATTTCCTTTTCTTTATCTCTCCATGGTTACATGGAATTGGATTGTATCATATGTATTATAATATATTTTAAACTTTTTAAATGCAGTGACATATGCAAGTATTCTTGATAATCCACTTAACATTATCTTCGAAGCTTATAACTAGATCACACTGTGATTTGAATGATATATCCCTTTGTCCAAAAATACTAGTAGGACTCTTTTCAATTCCTCTACTTCATCAACCACTAAATTTGCTATTATTCTTGATAGGTCTACATTAGGTGCATGTATAGGAGAGGAAATAGGGCAACATAACTCCTAGTCATAAACCTTTGATCCTTGGTATACCTCTTGAAATACTTTTAGTAATTTCCTGTTCTCACTATTTGCTTTGTAATTTACATCTACCCCTTTTCAATTTTTGGATTTCCTTGAAATCCACTTCCATATATTTCTAGCATTTGACTTTTGGGTTTAGATTTTTTTAGATATGTCCCTCATTATATATGTTTTTCTACTTTCAACTAGATATACAATTTTTTATCATTTTTGCACTATTTAGTATACTCTTTCATTTCACTTTGCGGTATATGCATTTTGTTGTTTATTTTCTATTGGCTACTCCATGAACATTTCTCTTTTTCTCTTGATACTCACTAACATTTGGCAAAAACTTTCGACTCAAATTATCATATTTTATCTCAAAATCCCTAAGTCCATTGTTGATTTGAGGAAAATTATTTAAATGTTTAGTTTTCTAGATTAAAAATTGATTTTTTTGGTGTTTTATTAGAATACAAAACTAGCGTAACTAAATTAATTCTTGGTTGGGAGAAAATAGAGTGAAGGAAGATAATAGAAAGATTCTTAAATAACAAAGAAAATCCAAATAATACTTTCTACTTCCAAATAATTGAATGAGAAGCCATATGAGGTGAAAATCTCATAGTGATAGTAGATAGAACTTGTCAAATTTCTTAATATTAACCCCAAAAATCTAAACTTCATTTTACATAAAGGTGCCAAAGTATGATTAATCTTTAGAATTGAAATCATTTCTTATATACATGGTATTGTCCACAATTTACAAGAAAATTCTAAAATATTAGTAAGAGGAGGAAGGGTAAAAAATTTATCTAGTGTAGCGATTGAAAATGTTAGTGGCTGGAACATTGAGAGGTTGCTGGGCATACAGCCTACCCCTAGATCCGTGCAAGGGCTATGCTGGAGTAAATGGAAATAGGGTGCCCTGAACGGTTTGGTTAATTAGACAGGGACTTAATCAGTGCACAATAACCTTTCATAAACAATTGTTTTAAAGATGTTATGTATAACTTAAGTGATGAATGTAAAATGATAGAAAATGATGCAAAATATGGTGATAGCAAAATGAAATAAAACAAGGTTGAGTGAGAGAGTGCACCACCCCAAAGTTAGGGAATCTGATCTTTGTTTGGCTGAAGAAGGTGTACAACTGATGGGCAATGTGGATGGGAATAGCTTACAACAGAACAATATGGTCACAACTCCTTGACTACTGCCAATGGCCTGCTAACAGGAACTTGCTGGGCTAGGAGAGATTCAGGAGGTGCTACCATTGGGGTTTTGTTGTTTGTCCACCTTCTGCTTGCCAATCTCTTTGCCAAAGCTAATCACCAAAAAGCCAAATGCTAAAAATGCCAATAGGAAGAAATCCAAGTCCAAAAGCTAACCTTACAAGCCAACCATAGGAAAGATGATTTCAAAAGCCAACAATGCCAAAAAGCCAACCCCTTGAACATTGTTCACTGGGGTATTCATAGAGCTAGATGTGGGAAAGAGACATGGTTTGGATGTCACATGTCCTAGGTCCCACAGAGTGCAAATGTGAATGTGCCATGCTACCGTGTAATGCTACACTACAGTGTTATGTTAGTATGCTATGCTGCAGTGTAATGTTGAATGTGAAACCAGCTATGCTATGACCATACCATTCAAGCTGCATGTGCCAAAATCCAGGGAACTACCATATTTTTTATAAAGAATGCCAAAAATGAATGCAAAGTGGAGCCTGTGCTCCAAGACTATGTCTTCCCTACTCTTGTGAGTAGGGTCAAGCATAGGGACAACTTTGGAAATAATTAGAGGGGTGCAAAATGAAGCAAACTACTTATCTTGCTTGGCAAAGAGATGTCGGAGTAGAAATGACCATTGACAACAAGTTTTTAAGCTAACCAAGGATGTCTTGATGCTTCCACATGGGTGTCATGCTATTTACCCTGCCTAGCATATTAGTGTAGCGTAAACACCTGCAGGCTATGCTATGCTACACTATGTAGTGTAGCATAGCGTAGTTGAAAATCTTGAGAGAAATCTCGTCCAAAAATCGAAGATACCTATCTAAGGCTTGGCTAGGAAAGTAACTTCTTCAATTGATAGCCCTACCTTCCATGTTGAAAGGCCTTGGGACCTATGGAGTTCATCCTTGGGACACTTTTAGGCTTTGCATCCCCACTATGCTATGTAGCATAGCACAGAGTAGCAGCCAGTGTGACATGCATCCTTGCTTGATTTGCAATGCTTTGTTGAGAAAAATTTCTTACAACCTGAGGGTGAGGTGGGATAGGTAGTTTTGGAGGTTGGAGCATGGTCAAGTGCAATTCTATTGTTGGAACCACTTGGCAGAGGACTTTTGTGCATTCTGACCCTGCTACACTATGCTACGCTGTGTAGCGTAGCATAGCATAACACCCGATTTGGCCCAAATTATGACTTACTTTGTAATCATTTTATCACAAGATGTCAGTCATGTCTTGGTGTGGCAGAAAAATAAGCATTTTTGATGGTTGAAGCATGGGCAATCATGTTTATTGTGCCAAAATAGTCTAAGTGGAAGCAATGCCACATGAGCAAACTGCTACACTATGCTACGCTATGTAGTGTAGCACAGCGTAGCACTCAAATGAAGATGATTTTAATGAAATTTTCCATATTTTTGTTGTGTCTTGTTGCTCATGCATCAAGGATGAAGTGGGGTAGATACCCTGGAGGGCTGAGTCATTGTCAATCTGCATCTTTGGTGCCTGATCAGTCTTCTCAAGGCCTACTACGCTATGCAGCGTAGTAGGTTTTTGTGGTTAGAAAACTTGCCAAACTATTTAGTCCATCCTAAACACCTTTGACAACTCCTAGCATGGTCCCTAGGTAGACCATCAGTCAAGTCAAGTGTCAAGCTGGGCAAGCTAAAGGGTGTAGCAAGCCTATCAGCTCAGGAGATAGAAAATTTGTGAAACTATTCAATTTACCTCTAGTGCCTCTTTCATGCAAAGTGGCCTCATGGCTGGGTGCTATGTTGACTATGCTATAGAGGGTGGTAGGTAGGCTTGGGGGCAACTTTAAAGGCATTAGGACTTTTGGGGTGCCATGTCATCTGCACAATTTGACGTGACACCATGCTTATAGAGATCCTTGCCAAAATTTTGGGACTATGCTGAATCATGAGAGTCTTGAAATTTATGGTGTTTCAATGGACCCTCTTTGTTGATGTCTAGAGGATCTTCCCAATAGATGTCAACAAAGAATATGAAACACCATGAAGAATAAGACACCAACATCGCTCTCGAGTGCCCGCTTGGATGATGCTTTGCTATGTTTTAGAGTACTGGGAGAGTGATTGTAAGGTAGGGGGCAAAGGGATGGATTTGAGAAAATAGGGTTAGGCAAAAATAAGTGTAGAATGTGACTTGATGAAAAACTATTGCTAGTATGATCCCTCGTCGGAATGCTTATGCAAGAATTAACATGCATGGGTGTCTTTCTTTTTTGGCCCTTGACCCCTCACTGGAGTGCTTAGAGATGGTCAACTTTTAGCCAAAATGGTTGCAAAGTAGCTTTTGTGTTATTTTTTTAGGCACTTATTTTTTTGAGCTTTTTTCTCTTTTGTGCTTATGTGCTTTTTTGTTGCACACCAATGTTCACTTGGAGACAACTTTGTTTTTGCCGTAGGATAGGTGTTTCCTCCCTGGGATGAGCTGTGTTACATCCATATGGGGCTTTGAACTACCTACAAAGGCTTCCCATGGGATGAGTTGTACTATGTTTGCCATGGGTTTGGTAGTTGGGCATGTGAAAGGGTTTTATGTGCATTAGGAAAGCTTATAAAGGATATGAGAAACTACAAGTATAGGGAACAGGGATTAAGTTGGCTAAAAAGGAGAGTAGGACATGCACTCTCAAGTAGCTAGGCTAATTGAATGGGTACTTTAGAATAGTGTAATTCCTTGCTCTCATGGTGAAATGCATCCTTGAATGACACCATCTTGGCTTTTATCATGCAAACACAACAGAGAGAAAACCAGAAAAAACTACCATTGAGTGAAGTGAGAGCAAATTCCTACTTGCTCACAACACTTCCAAGGTGGTCGATGTTGTGTTTGACATGTGTAATGTCCAGAGAAGGAAGGCTAGTATAGGTTATTGCAATGGTAGTCCAGAAAGGTTAGCACTGAAGAGGCTAGGAGTAGTGGTGATGCAGGTGCTTAGGATTTCCTACCCAAGGTAAACATCATGCAATCCAACTACAAGGTGAGAATCCTAACTGCTAAATTCCTTTTAGACTTGGATGATGATGAGACTTGGAGGATGGCAACCTTGTGGTTGGGCCACAATAGTGATGAGACTCCAATAGTAGGTGCTAAAGGCAAGAGCTACTGCTAAGATGATTGGTTGTGGTAGTGGTAGCTTTGGAAGGTTAGTAAGATGTCAAATGACATCTCTAGAAGATCAGAAAGATGCCAAGGGCGGTGACACTACATGTGTTTTAGAGGGTTTTTCCTTGATAACATGAACTTCATTCTAGAATTGCAACGTCCCACCCCATGTTTTTTGAGAAGATTGGAGGTGTGCACGCTCACTTGTTTACAATGTCACATGTGTGAGCTGGGAGGTGTTGCACTGCGAACCTAGTTTAAGGTCTTGGTAGACCATCAAATGTGCTAGTTTAAGGTCCTAGTAAATCGATGTGCTAGTTTAAGGTCCTAGCAGACTGCTGTGCTAGTTTAACATCATAGCAGACTGTGGATGGTCAATTTAAGGTCATAGAGGACCGTGCTATGGGTGCCAGTTTTATGTCATGGCCCAAAGATGTGCTGTGCTAGTTTAACATCATAGTGGATGAGTTGTGCTAGTTTATAGTCATAGAAGACTATCTGTGCCAGTTTACAATCATAGCAGACTATTTATGCTAGTTTTATGTTGTAGCAAACATGCTGCTTACCTTGCTTTGCGTTTGATGTAATCCTTTGAGTCAAACATAGTATGGCTTGAGGTACAAGTGGTTAATGGGATTCGTGAACTTGTTGCCATCCATATCAACTAGTTTGAATGCCCCGTTCTTATAGACTTTCGTGACTATGAAAGGGCTTTCCTAGTTGGCTGAGAATTTGCTCATGGTTCACGAACAGCCTTGAGGACTAGGTCCCCCTTTTTGATTGACCATTGATGTAAGTTGCAATGATGCTTCTGTCGTTGCTTATCTTGGTACCATTCGATGTGACCAAGTGTTTGGGTGTGCTCCTCCTCTACAGAGTCATGATCAATGATCCTTGACTCATTATTTTGAGCCTCATCCATGACATTTGAAAGGATCATTCAAAGTGATGGAACCTACAATTCAAGAGGTAACACCACTTCAGATCTGTACACAAGACTATAAGGAGTCTTACCTGTAGCTATTCTGCATGTTGTGCGGTAAGCCCAAAGCATGTAGAGGATTTGCTCATGCCATCGCCTCTTGCTACTGCTGAGCATCTTTTTCAAAAGGTTAATGATAACTTTTTTGGTTGCTTCTGCTTGCCCATTTTCCTGGGGGTAGTATGGCAATGAAAAAAATGTTTAATGCCAAGGTTTTCACAAAAAGTTTTGGTTTCTGTGCTACTAAACTACGACCTGTTGTCAATCACAATAGCCATGGGGAGGCCAAACCTTGTCACTATGTTTTCTAGAATGAAATGGCAAACCTGTTGGGATGTGGTCTTTTTGAAGGGAATAGCTTCTACCACTTTGTAAAATACTCAGTTGTGATAATAATGAAGCTATGCTCTACAGAAGATTTAGGTGTGATGGATCCTGTGATATTTAGTCCCCAACATTGGAAAGGCCATGTGATTTGTGTGGTATGCAATTTAGTAGGCGAAACATGTACAAGGTTCCCATGGTGTTGACACACGTCACATGTCCTAACCTTGGCAACACAATCACATTCTATGCAAGGCTAGTAGTAGCCTAAATGCCAAATTTTTGCTGCCATAGCCTTGGGGGCTATGTGCCCTCTGCACAATCCCTCATGGACTTTGTCAAAAATATTTTTTGCTTCTTCCCCACTAATGCAAGCTAGCAATATTCCATCATAGGAGCATTTGCATAAAGTGTTGTCTCCTATGAGGACATATTGTTGGGCTTGCTTTCATATTGCATCATTTTGAGTAGATGTAAAGCCATGTGGGGGTTTGCCATGTTGGATATATGCTTTAATGTTATCATACGATTTTTGGGTGTGGGCCATGCCTACTGATGCAATGTGTGGAGTGTGAGTGATATGATCAGTGAATGTCACTATCGAGGCGGGCAAAGTAGCAAACATGTGTGATGGCACATTTAAGGCTAACATGGCTAGCGCATTAGCTACAATGTTTTTGTTATGGTGGACATGTTGGATGTCCAAAGTTGCTAATTGCTTTAATAGAATCTTGGCTAAATTGCAATAAAGTTGCAAATGTGGAGCCTTGCAAGCATAAACTTCAGTGATCTGGTTGATGACTAATTGTGAGTTGTCCCATATTGGTAATTGTTGGATGTTCAACTATTAAGCTATTAGAAGTACAAAGGAATGTAAAATGATACGTGAAGGGTCAAATTTCCCCGAAGGGAAATGTAAGGATAGTGGTGGTGCTACCACCTTGTGTGGTTGAAGTGCTGTCGAAATGTAGACTGGCCTCAAAATCTAATGGAATAGGGCTTATGCTATTGACATGCTCATCTAGGAACTTGGGTTCTATTATTGCTTGGTCATCAATGGGTGAAGTTGTAAGCTATGTGGCTATTACTTGACCCTTTGTGGAGGATTGTGCCACATAATCGGTTATGGCTTTCCATTGGGCTATTCTACTGCTCTCGTATAAGTTGGTTGTAATAGCATGAAGTATGTTGCTTTTGCATATAATGTTGACTTTACTATGAAACAAGTAATGTCTCCACTTTTTAAGTGTGAACACTAGGGCAAGACAATTTTTCTTCACTTTGTTGTACTTTCCCTTATGAGCTATTAATGGATGAATTAAGTAGTAAACTGGGATTTCAGACCCATCGTCTCTCTTTTGACATAGCAGTGCAACAATAGATGTGTTCGAGGTGCAAGACAGATGTAGAAAGGCCTATCCCTCTGTGGAGGGTAAAGAGTTGGAAGATGCAATAGCTCTTTCTTTAGGTTATCAAAGGCTTTTTGACATTGATCTGTCCACTTGAAGTTGACTCCTTTCTTAAGCAGGTGTTGCATCAGGTGTAGTTTGTTGGTTAGCCTAGCGATAAACCTTCTTATGAACTATACCCTACCTTGTAACCTGTGCAACTCCTTAAGGTTTGTAGGTGGTGCTAAGTTAATGATAGCCTTAACTTTATCAGAGTCTACATGTATCCCCATTTCTGACACTACAAAGCCTAACATGCATCCAGGTTTTACTCTGAAAAAATAATTTTTGGGGTTGAGACAAAGGTCATGCATATGAAAATGTTGAAGAACTATGTTTAGATCTTTGGGAGGATCAGTAGCTTCCTTATACTTAACTACTGTCATCGATGTAATCGTTTAACCTTTCCAAGAGGTAATCACTAAATATGTATGTCATTGCTCGTTGATACGTTGCTCTAGCATTTTTTAGCCTAAAGGACATCATTGTGTAACAAACATTTCCTCAAGGGGTCATAAAGGTAGTTGCCAATTGATGCTCTGGGTTTATATGAATTTGGTTATAGCTTGAGAACCCATCCATGAAAGATAGCAAGGCATGCCCAACCGTAGTATCAATAAGTTGATCGATACTAGGCAATGGAAAGTCATCCTTAATCATCACCCTATTGAAATCCCATAAGTCTATACAAATTTGTATACTCCCAATCTTCTTGGGTACAACAACAATGTTTGAGATCCAATCTAAGTAATCGATTGCTCAAATGAAACTAGCTTGATAAAGTTTGGTAATTTCATCATGTACGGCTAAGGTGATTTTTGGTTTGATTTTGTAAGATTTTTATTTAACTGCCTTGACACATGGGTCTAGGATAATATTGTGTTGTATGAGTTGTGGGTCTAGGCCCAGCATGTCTTCATATGACCATGCAAACACTTTGACATTGTCATTAAGGACTTTTGAGATGTTTTGTTGCACATGTGAATCTAGTAGGAAGCTAACTTTCAATGTTTTTGCCTCACCTCTAGTCATAGTTACAAGGTGTTTAATAAGGGGATCCTCAGTCACATCCTTGGCCTCTAAGTCTAGGGCCTAGACTAGGTGTTTGGACCATTCTAGGGGTGTTTCTAAGGATTCAATGTAGGTGTCACAAGAGGATGGTTCGAAGTTTATCAATTTTAGATTTAAGCATCTTGTAAATTTGCTGTAGGGACCTGTCAAGGTTAAAGGTGAATGAAGATCATGACTGGAAGGCATTTTTCAATTGAACCTATCACAATAAGCGAACAAAGCAAGTCAAGTGATACTTGTTTGAGATAATAGTATGTAATGAATATATGCAAAGCAATGATGTAACGTAAAATAAATTTCTAGTTTAAGGCCTTAGCGGACTGCAACTATGCAAAATGTTTAGGTTGAAATTGCCATTTTAAGGTCTTGGTGAATTGTTACAATGTAAAGGTATAAGTCAGAGTTGCCAGTTTAAGGTCGTGGTAGACCACAATCATGCAAAAACATAAAAAATGAAGTAACAATTTTAGTGCCTATGTGGTACAGTATACCTGCATGCTATGCTACAGTAGACCCATGCTATGTTGTAGGGGATAGGGATGTCCCTTGCTACGCTACAGTGGACAAGGGTACCTTGTGTTGTGTGTGGAATGTGAAACATTCTACGTCACACATGGGACATGGAAAGTAACAGGTATTTTGACTGTGTAAGCTATAAATAGGGGGTTACCCCATGATAATCCTATTACTTTCACTGCCAAGGCTAACACCTAGAGCGTAGCATGGTTGAGCTAAGAGACAGCGTAGAAATTGATACAGCCGATACACCCAAGTTTGTGAGCAAAAAATGGTGCACAAGAGCCAACATAGGCATCAGGGGCTTGCCAACCTGGATGAAGGAGAGTGCACCTTGTGACATCTTCCCAAGGCACACATTAAGGAGTGGTAGAAGACTCTATCCACCTGGTAAGTCACTACGCTACCATTATTTGCTTTTTGTGGCTTGTCAGGTTAGATTGTTACTGCAGTACCACATCTTGGTTACTACTGTCATCATTATTGCTATGTTGCAGCTGTTGTTATTACCTCACTACAGCTTTGGCCGCTATGCTATAACTATCGCCACTCTAGCTACTATGGTTGTGGTGTTCGCTATGCTACACTACAGCTGGTGTGTAGCATTACCCTAGCCAGCATTGTTGGGAGTGGCCAATGCACCATTGTAAGGGTTTGGGAAATTCTAGGTGGTGTAGCACACACTTAGCCTAGTGTACTGCTCCTAGAGGGGATTTTTGTTTGCAAAGCTTTTAAGCAGCATAGCGTACATCTAGCATAGCATAGCATGTGTAGGGGAAGTTTATTTTTGTATATTTTACCTGGTTATATTTCATGCAATGTGGCAGGGCCAGGGCAACGGGAACATTGTATGTATTTTTCTTAAGCCATGTTTTTTTTGTTAGTGTGACTGTTACTATGTTATGTTTTTGGTTTCTATTATGCTACATTGCTATAATGTCATAGCTGCCATACTACTATGCTAGCAGACCCATTGCTATGCTAGCAGATCTACTACTCTCCTATGCTAGTAGATTTATTATGTTATCATACTATTAAAGCCCCTACACTATTACGTTGATTACCATGTTGACGTGCTACATTATCATGCTTGTTGTATTGCTACATGTGTTGTACTTGTTATATTGTTACACTTGTTATATTGTTGCCTCTATCATACTTGCCACTTTGCTACATTGCATGGGATGTGGTCGTCCTACTATGCTACACGTAACGTAGATATCACTCTTGTGCAAAGTGTAATTGCTACGCTACATTGTACAGATCATGTTTGTTGTGCTATGTTGTGTAGGGCGTAATCGTTACACTATGTAGGGTGTACCTACTCTACTATACTATGTGGGGTGTAGCCGTTACGCTGTGCAGGGTGTACCTGCTACACTACGCTATGTGTAACACTTGCTACACTACATGTTGTGTTTGGTTTTGTGTTATTGTGCTTGTGTGTTACTATTTCATGCCTAAGGGAAAATCTGTACGTCAAGGTTTATGCTACAGTACTTAGTAATTGTCACTTAAATATTGTAGTAATGCTTTTTTGTTGTGTTGCACAGGGTCATGTTAAAACTCGTCCTGATTGTGCTTGAGCTGGTAGGAGTTCTGTGCTACCTTAGTGAACCCATGGCCAACATCCCCCCTCCCCATGCATAGGTAGGGCATCAAGCGATCTGGTTCTGGGAAGGTGCATGAGAATTCCTATAGTTCCTTCACCATTTCAATGTGATCGTGTGGTCACACTTATCAGTTGAGATAGTCATTGTACTTGTTGAAACATTGTTGCCTAGGGAAAACTGGGGCATTTTGAAGTTTATGGCTAATGGGTTGATTGAAGGCAAAGGAGTAGAAGGCTCAAATTGGTGCCCAAGAGGCTTGAGGCGCTTGTGTTTGATTTGGGACATGCCTGAATTTAAATGTTATCATCAATATAACACGTTGTTCATTGCTTGTCACATGGGCACCTACTTCCAGAATCCACCTAGAATAATTTATTGTGCCGGTAGGTGAGTCCTATGAAGATTTTTTAAACATGTTGTATTATTTGTCTTGTGCTAGTCAAAATTCTTACCATACTTTGCATGTTACCAAGTTTTATATTGACAAGGATGGTCTTCACGGTAATGAGGGAACATTGGCGTTGGCCCAAATAGCTCTGCAAGAGTTCTCTTCTACTGGGAACGTACGTGCTGGTATCATAGAACAACTTGGGCTTGATTTCAAAACCTATCCAACTAAGTATGCCAAGTTCTATAGGAAATGTGAAGAACTTGGCTAGTTGGATAGCGATTGGGCATCTCATCAACTACTTACCGTAGAAGATGTTCTGGTGAAAATTCCACCATTTCCTACACCATTTAGACCCAATGTGCTAAACTATGCATTCATTTTTCATGTTCAAATGATGATTTTGTTGTTGCTTTTTGCTAATTTTATCATTGGTTATTACAGTAGCAAGAAAATCCCAAGAGGTTATAGTAATCACCTCTAGGCATGATGAAACGAACCTCTTCTTCAAGTATGGGGAGGTGGATGAGACACAATGTTGGCTATGCAATGGGACCCTAGCCACCCTTGTTCACAACATTTAGGAGGCTAGGCTTATGGATTTATTCCTAGCAATAAATCCAAGCGTCCTAGCTACCGAAATGCTCTCCATTATCGATTCCTTTTCTGAAAAGGTTGACTGCTTCCACACACGGGACCCATTACAATTGGGCCAAGTACCTTTTTGAGGGCTTGTGAGCTAAAATAGTTTAGCTTCATGAGAAGCTTGAAACCCATTTCAAAATACACTATGCCTTCTTCATAGCCTACCTGTGATGGTTTGTGGAATTCCTAGTTGTTTATGAGAATGGTTCCTGGGTGCAATTGGAATGTACCTAGATATCCAAGCTATGGATTTACCAAGTGTTTCAGACCACCCGATCCCAAGACCACCCAGAAGCTATTGGGGAATCACTTTTGATGATGATGAAGGATCAGGTGGAACATACCTTTCATGCCCTAGACTACGTTGGAGATGCATCTCCCAGTAATACAAGAAACTTGTTAAGGGGGGCATGCCTCATTGCCAAAATGGTAAAAATCAAGCTACAATGCAAAAAATCTCATCCTGTAGAAGAACCTCACCATACTAATGAAGAGAAGGGTAGAAAGTTGTGAATCAAGGTTCACAAAGTGCAACCGATAGTTGGTAAGTATGTCTAATTATTTCACTAGTTACCCCTCTCGTTGTGTATTACACTAGCATACTTACCTTAGACATGTTTAACAGAAGAAGAAGAAGAGGTTTTGGCTCGTGAAGTAGGGGCCCCCATTGTAGAGGAAGAAGAGGCCTTGGCTACAGAAGAAGAGGCACTTGCCATAGAGGAAGAGGTCCCTACTACTGATGACCCTTTTGTGGAGTGTGCCCTAGCACCTAAGGGGCATATGTCAATCAAAGATGCCAGTACACTTTTGAGCGAGCTAGAAGGGGAAGGGCTAGAATTCAATATTGGTAAGTTTGATCGCTTGCTTGACAGTGTTTTGATGGGTGATCCCCCCACTATCACCCCTAAGGGTTTGTTGGGTAGGATCTTTGCACTATCATTTATGTTTCTTTTCATTTTTGTTTTCCTCCTCTCCGTCATTGCTAACATGCTTTATTGTGTAGTATACACCACTGTTAAGGCCCCAGAATCTTCTTCCTCGATCCACATCCAACCATGGACTGAGACCCTTGATAAATTTGCTTTTATGGAGGGGGTGGTGGATGACATGATTGATTGCCTAAGGTAGATTGATCCTGAGATAGATATGATTGAATTACAATGTTAGGATCTCCAAGTTATTGCATTTTTCTACCATCGTTGCATGACTAATGCTTTCTTATGTGTAATTGATAGCTTCTCGTTTCAAGTGGGACCCCATACAGGTGGTCAAGGTTAACGTGGTGCCTGTACTCCCACAAGAAGTGACCAAGGTTCCTCATGATGTATATGAGGAAATGAGAAAATGTGCACTCTACTCAACATAATTGTTATGGGAATGCAAGTGTGTCAATGAGGACCTCTGGAAGAGGGTGCAAAAACTTGAGAAAGAGAAGGCTAGCCAAATTGTAGAGTTGGAGGATCTACGGTCCAGAAATGAATTTTTATTGGCCTGTGACGCTCCTAATGGCACCTAGAGTATGACTATAATTAACTATGCAAGATACTGGTCTATCGTATGTAGTAAAAATGAAGCCACTCGGGAGATCATAGAGTAATGCTTACAGATGGACTTATTGGCCCAAAAGAATCAAGACTAGAAGGACTACAATGCTAAAGTTTATGAATGAGGGAAACCATAAAAGAACCATAAGCACATGTACAAAATGAAATGTGTTACCTACCATTGACAATATCAGGATGCTTTTGTTGAGTTGAATATCCATAAGTTATTTCTCGATGTCATTGGTGCTGCTAAGGCCTACAAAAAGTTCATGTAACAAGTTGTCGTTAGTGAGTCTCTTGAAAGGGAAATGACCTTACCTTCTAGGGAGACCATCACAACCACCTTTTCTCCAAGACCACCTAGATGGATAGCTATGGAGAAAGGGAAATTTGCAGCAAGCGTTGATCTAGGGAAGGAAGATTGGACCAACCTCACCAAGGAGGAAATTATGTAGTGTCTTGTGACTGGCATGGATAAGATACCCTCCGAAATGGATGCAGGGCCATCTTAGGTTAGTCATTCTTTATTGTGTTACAGTTTATTTTATGAGAGCCTTGTTGTAGTTTTGATTTATTATTTTATTTTTTGTCTTATGCAGGATCCAAATGGAGGTGCAAGACCTAGTGGAACAAGAAATGGGGATGCTGACGAGGACTCATAGTGTGGCGGTGAAAGATTTTATTTTTGTTTTTTGTAGTTTATTTTTATTTTTTATAGACATTATTGTATGGACTAAAATTTAATGAAGATCATAATGTGAAATAATTATTTTATTTTTTTGGTTAATTTGTTATTTTTATTAATGTATTTGGGCCCCTTGTTTTAGTTTAAGGCCATTTCGGGCCATTGTTAGTTTTAGGTCATTTCGGGCCATGGCTCATGGATGATTTTTTTATTTATTTTCTTTGTTTTAGGGAAGTAGAGTTGCCAGTTTTAGGCCTTAGTGGGCTGCGATGGTAGTTTAAGGCCATTCCAGGCCACAATGGTAGTTTAAGGGCATTTCAGGCCATTACTAGTTTTAGGCCATTTTGGGCCATGACAATAGTTTAAGGCCATTTCAGGCCATCACTAGTTTTAGGCCATTTAGGGCCATGCAATGTGATTTCTAATGACAAGGACAATGTAATCAACAAAATTAATGTGAAATGTAATTCATGAAAATAGTAAGCTTAATGTAAAAAATGTAAATGATGCAAACAACAAACTTAATGTAAAATGTAAATGATGCAAAGAGAAAACTTAATGTAAAATGTAAATCCTACAAATAAGAAATTTAATGTGAAACATAAATCATGCAATTGGAAGTATAAAAATTTACTAAAGTGATGTAGAGACAAGTTTCAATCATGCAATTTCTTTCTAACCTGATGTGGGTTAGGCGAGGCATATGGTCGAGATGCCTTGCAACAGTATTCATCTATGTTATCATCTACTGTTTGGAAGGGCAACTCAACCCATATAGTTTCTTTGTTTGAGTTGATAGTTTTGCCCTATTCAGACATTTCAATTTGAATGGATGCATCATTTTCAGAGATTTCTATCTCTGAACCTTGCTCCACGTCCACCTTGTTAATGGCCTAGGGAGCCACTTCGTCACTATAAATCACCACTTCCCTGCCCACATAGGGCAAGTGGATTTCTTGATGTATAGGTGAGGAAATAGCCCTTAGTCAAGCCAACCATGATCTCCCCAGGATCAAGTTAAACCCAAGAATCTCCTTCACCACGATGAATACCACGCTCGTGGGGAACTGGTCCCCTACCACAAAGTTGATGTGCACAATCCCCTTTACCACCACATGAGTCCCATTGAAGGACTTAAGGCATGAAGTTGCTATGGGCTTGATTTGTTCTATCAAGCCCAACTTGTCAGTGATAGGAAATGGGATTACGTTGGTGGCAACTCCATCATCAATGTGTACCCATGAATCTTGTATTGGCCCATCCAGATGGTAATGAACATGGGCGTAGTTGTCACTTGAACATTTTAGGGTCATCCTTAATGGACTTGTCATGAAATGTTAGTTGGGTGGGCCATGGTTTTTCAACCACGTGGGGAAGCATGATAGTGTGAATGGCTTTATCTTTAGCTGGCAAGTTTTCACTAATGGGAATGGAGGTCAACATGTGAACCATTACCTCACGATGTGTTGTAGAGGTTATTATCATGTAATATAAGCTTAGCATCATGTTTTTCTATTTTAAGGCCTATTTAACTTGTGAAAGGGCATTCAGGAAGTCTTGCCCACCATCGTGTTGCTTACTAGCCTTTTCTTGTTCTATACATCCTAGGAGACGAATCTCCAAAGGGGGAGTGGTTTTGGGTTGCACACTAAGCTCTATTGGACCAGAAGGTGAAGATTGCACCTATGTTTTGCTATTGGCAATTGATGAGGAAGAGGCCATAGGCCCTATTGACAAGGGGGTAGGCTTAGGGGGACCTAATGTAGTATGTTCCCTAGCCATGTTGTCTACTAGATCCTCATCATGCTTCTTTGGTTAGGAAGGCTAGGGTGCAACCCTTGTCACTTGGTTTTGTGTTGGAGGGAAACTTGCATGCCTTGGCACCTTGATGACAAATAATGCTTGCATTGTTACAATGGGAGAAGGTGCGGTTTTTAGCACAAAGGGTGTAGGAGATGTCTAATGAGGATCCCTAATGACAAAGAGGGCTTGCGAGTTAGTTGTTTTGGCGTTTCTATGTTGTGAGGAGGCACACGAATCAAAAATGGTTGCTATGGTGGTTTAGGGTTATTGTTAATGTCAATAGTGTTTATGGTGTAACCTACATTGTTAGCATTTAGGGGGTCTTTGTAAATGTCCATCGACTAGTTTTCAGGTCGAATGGGATTGCTCTCGTCCAAGACCAACTTCCCCTAATCTATCATGTGTTGTATGTCATCTTTTAATGCTAGGCAGTAATCTATATCATGCTTGCACAATTGATGATAATCACAGAAATGCTCTAACCTAAAATTCCTAAGCATTGGTGGTTCCTTAGGTATGGCCAAAGAGGGGTTCCAAAGGATTTTGCAGTACCTTTGGTGGTGTTTAATAGCCTCCTCTAACATTCGTTTGTGTTGTATACACCCAGCTCCCAACAATTGCTTCAAGAGTTCTGAAGGCTTAATCAGTAACAAGGTATACTTTGAGCAATCCTTGTGCTTAAAGATTGGCCTTGGCTATGTTTGTGCCATAGGTGTTGATGTTTGTGGCTGACTAGTGTTAGTGGGGCTAGGTGTTGCGTTAGTGGGAGCCTTGGGTGTGGTAGCAGCCTTTTTGTTGTTGTTAGGCTTGGTCTCATTGGCTACAGTAGCGACGGTGGTTGCTGTAGCCTTGCCTTTCTCCTTTTCCTTCTTAGTGTGCGTATTCCTATAGGCCATGTAAGATAGGTCCCTACTAGCCTCCACTACATCTTGGATGCTCTTGGTTTGAGTGAAGGCTTGGCTGAGGGAATGTGGGACCAGATAGTAAAGCTTAGACTTAATGAAGTCATTGAATGCACCCTTAAAGATGGCCAACCAATGGGCCTCGGTGATTGGTTCATGTATCTTGTTTAAAGTGGTGCTCCATCATTGTATGGATTCTAGTGGATCCTACTTAACACTCATGAGCTAGTCTAGAGTAACCTTCAATTTCAAGTTGTACTTGAAGCGGGTCACGAATTGACTTAGCAGGTCTTCCAAGGTGGAGATAGAGGCACATGGAAGTACACAATACTAGTCCAAAGCTTTGCCTATTAGACACATGGAAAAGACAAGGATGATGGTGTGAGGCCATGGTTGCAACAACAATGATTTAGACTTGAAGGTCACGAAATGTACATTTGGATCACCCTCCCCATTGTATTTTGTAAATTGGAGGAGTGGCACCCTAGGGGGCAACATGAGCATAGGGATAGTTAGACTAATAGGATCATCATGGTAAAAGTCCATGACTTGAACAATTTCAGAATCGGTGGCCTTGAGATGTTTGATATCTTTAGTGAGGGTCTAGATAAGTTGGAAAGATTGATCTAGACCCAGGGATGTTGCAAATGGTTGTGGGGTTGTTCAGACAACCATTACTAGTGGCACTGATGGTGCAACTATTACTCCCATCGAGGGTGCTCTTGGAGCAACTCCTGCCAATGGTGTCATTTGGGTAGCCCACAACTCGGTGGGCAGTGCCACGAGAATGGCTGCCATAGGTGGTAGCATATGTGTAGTCATTTTCCTAGTGGTGTGGGTGGCCCACGGCCCCATGCTTTGTTTCACTATATGCAGGAATTGATATGTTTGAGGTTGCTTGTATGGTTGCACGTGGGACATCTGAGTTGTCCACATGAGATAGAAACAAAACCTACATGTGGTTGTGATGTAGGTATGTAGTGCACATACGATAATGTGGGCATCACAGAGATCAAATGTGGTAGTTGAATGGATTGAGAAGACTAATTGATGGGCATTGAGGTTGAAGGGCCTACATGCTAGTATGTTGAAAAAATTGGGTGACTACCCATTGCCATAGAGGGTTGAAGTTGTGACACTATCACGGTGATGGGAAAGGGGATGGAAAATTGTGATTGATGCGAATGGGAAATAGAGGTAGAAGGGACACCCGTGGTGTAGATTGGACCATCACCTTCTGAGTGGGAGTCCAAATCCTCTTGGCCATCTTGGAAGGTTTCTTCATAGTGGGACGTAGTATCTTGTTCTCTTGCCCTACTTACTTGGACAAGTTGGTTTAGCATCCATTGGTACATCTTGGTCAACAAGATGGTGATATCGGGAGTAGGAATGAACTCCCTCCCATTCCAATAGATGAACTTGAAGTTACGGTTCTCTTCAAATTCACAACGTTCCAAGGGTAGATTGGCTTGCATTTTCGCACATAGAAAATTGTCCTGCTCCTTGTCTTGCAATAGGCATTCAGGTGATTGCTACTGCTATATGAGGGACTATCATGACATCAACACTGGGCTGGGCAATTTCTCAAGAACTGTAATATTCTAGATAGAGTAGGGAACCTCTAGGTTTGAGGTGGGAACAATAGTGGTTGTAGGAATCATTTTTTGTTATGGGATAGGTAGAAACAGGAAGGATGTGTAAGCAATAGTTGCAGACAGTGTGCTATTACACTGAGTAGTTGTAGTTGAAAACTATAAGAGGGAAAGCTACAACTGGGTACACTAGAAAGTGTTAGAAATTGGTTTCCTTCACTGTTACACCTACTACGATGAGCAAGGCTACTACATTGAAGAGATTGCTACGCTATAGCGGACACAAGTAGCGTAACGTAATGAGCAACGTACCCTGGTGGATAGCGTAGCATAGTAGATGGAATTACATAGTGGGCAACATATCACTGAAGATGAGTGTTACTGTTGGCACATTTTCAGCCACTACATGGAGCAGGAGTTTCAGTTTTGATTAAGAAGAATAAAAATGAAATAGGTGTTTAAGATTCGGATGAGTTTTATGATGATAAACACATATTTGATTTTTACCTTACATTGGGCAAAGAATGTGATATTTCAGCACATTAAAAACTTAGATTGGCTCAGTAACGGTGGCAGACAGGGAATATACAGGGCCTGACCACAAATATATCAAGGATAAATAATATTCAAAAATGATGTGGTTCTTTTGGTAAACCAAGAGTTTTCAAGAATGATGTAAGTTTTCTGAATTATGAAAGCCAAAGAACAGAGGAAATGAACTCTGTGTTGAGAAGAAACAGTTACTGAATACTATCAGAAACAGGATTAAACACCAAGAGAAAAAACGTAGTATCAATGGCAATAAAAACGCAGTGATGCTTGCTACTAAAATGTTGCCAAGAAAATGCCAGAAATCCCTTCATATTCCACTTAAAATTTTGTCAAACACTTGCCGCGAAGGGTTTCTTTATTCTATTTCTACAATGAACTTAATCTCCACCAAAGAGTACATCGGATGAATGAAACAGGGTCAGAACGCAGCCGGTTGCTACGCCCACGCCTATGCCTGCAATCCGGGACGGTTACCAGCAAAAAACTACCAAATAAAATACGGATGTGCCTAACTTGGATGCTGCCCACAAATAGGGGCAAGACAACATTGCAGGGGGTTCTCAAATTCAAGTTATTGCACCGTTGATATGAGTAACTGATGCCGAGCTTCGCGAAAAAGCTGTTCAAACTGCAATCGTGTTTTGGGGTTCAATAGATGACACAGCCATGGCAGACGCGGGAGACGCGGGGATGGCGACAGCAAAGCAGCGGTAGGGTTTCGGCGACGTCAGCCATAAACCGACAGTGGTAATCATAACCTTGGGCCAATCTGACGCAGAGCGGTGGTAGGGAAAATAACGGACGGAGCAGTCCGGAGGAGGAAGCAATGCAAATCGCGGAAGGAAGGAGCGCGCACAGAGGAAGCAAAGTAATGCGGTTAACCGCGTTGGAAAACATTAACACTTGAAAAATATTTACCCTCCCCCAAAGATAGCGTATTTACTGTTTCATAAAGTTAATTTTACAAATAATTATATTTCTAACAAATGAAACATAGCCGCAAAAATAATTATTGAAATGCTGGATACTTACCTAGGTATTTAAATTATATGCAAAGGCCAAATTCTTGTATCATGTATGATGTAAACACTTGTCAGTTGCAGATTTTCTCTTCATAACTATGTAACTTTCTCCTAGCTTGTTGGGAAAGTAATCTTCTAATTGGTTAGTCAGGTTACTTGAGAGGAAAGTTAGGAGAGATGTTATTGAAGATATTTTTGGATATTTGAAAATTGCAACTTCCTTATACATCATTCAAAAGACTTGACATCTCATTTGGAAGAAGTAAAATCAAAGGGATAAATATGTATGGAGTACTATAGCTTGTATCCCTATGTATTTTGTTTAGATTGTACTTTAATGACCAAGGCCACTTGTCAACTTCCTCATCTCTTTTTGTGGCTAAAAACCACCCAAA
>MNCI01027470.1:339966-383938 GCA_015680685.1 Gnetum montanum
TGTAGTTCACACACAACGAAATTGTCACATTTCTCACAACCGCACGCCGCAACAGCACACACACATACTCACATTAACTACTGAGTTATTTGGAGGTATCTGGGCCTTGGTGTTGCCAGAGACCAACAGGCACCTAAATCCTATTCGAGGACACTCGTTGGCGGTCGCGTCCCAAACGGTCGCCAACAGTTACATAGTAAGTAGTGTAACACTGTAGATGGATGAGCGGTCATCGTATCATATTGATCAGATCACTATGCCATACAGGGCACAGGCAACATAGCGTAGTTGATAAAGTAAGCATGGTATAGTAAAAAATTGGAGGCTTTCATCCTCCAAGATTCTAGGGGAACCATCGTTGCGATAGTCTACACCACCCGGTGCATAGACAGCCATAAGGGTGTCATGTCTATACTAGTAGGTGATGGGGTACAAATAGCATACAGGATTACCTGTGATGCATAGAAAGGGCACAAATAAGTCCCTCCTTCTAGTGCCAAAAACTATAGCGATTGAAAACATTAGTGGCTAGAACACTAAGAGGTTACTAGGCGTACAGCCTAACCCCAGATCTGTGTGAGGGTTGTGTTGGAGTAAACAGAAATAGTGTGCCCTGAACGGTCTGGTTGATCAGATAGGGACTTAAGTGGTGTACAATAACCTTTCATAAATAATTTTTTTAAAGATGTTATGTATAAATTAAGCTATTAACGTAAACTAGTAGACAATGATGCAAAATATGGTGATAGAAAAACGAAATGAAATAGGTTTGAGTAAGAGAGTGCACTACCCCAAAGTTTGGGGATCTGATCTTTGTTTAGTTGAAGAAGGTGTACAACTAATGGGTAGTGTGGATGGGCATAGCTTACATTCAAATAGTATGGTCACAGCTCCTTGACTACTGCCAGTGGCTTGCTAATAGGAATTGATGAGCTGATGCTTTTTGGGCTAGGAGAGATTCAGGAGGTGCTACTATTGGGGTTTTGCTCTTTGTTCACCTTCCACTTGCCAATATCTTTGCCAAAGCCAATTTTTAGAAAGCCAAAAGACAAAAATGACAATAGCAAAAAGCCAAGTCTAAAAGCCAACCTTCCAAGCCAACCATAGGAAAGATGATTTCAAAAGCCAACAATGCCAAAAAGCCAACCCCTTGAACATTGTTCATTGGGTTTTTATAGAGCTAGATGCAGGAGAGAGATGTGGTTTGAATGCCATGTGTCCTAGGTCCCACAGAGTGCAAACGTGAATGTGCCATGCTACCATGTAATGCTACGCTGTAGTGTTACGCTGGTGTGCTACGTTGCAGTGTAACGCTGAACATGAAACCTGCTATGCTATGACCATACCGTTCAAGCTGCATGTGCTAGAATCTAGGGAATTGCCATATTTATTACAAAGAATGCTAACAATGAATGCAAAGTGAAGCCTGTGCTCCAAGACTATGTCTTCCCTACTCTTCTAAGTAGGGTCAAGCATAGGGACAACTTTGGGAATAATCAGAGGGGTGAAAAATGAAGCAAACTACTGATGTTGCCTAGAGAAGCGATATTGGAGTCGAAATGAACATTTCCAAAAAAATTTGGAGCTAATTGTGGATGTTCTAATGCTTCCAAGCTAGTGTTATGCTAGTTATGTTGCCTAGCATATCGCCATAGCGTAAACACCTACATGCTACGCTGTGCTACGCTGCATAGCATAGCTGCCAATCTTGAGGGAAGTCTTGCCCAACAACCAAAGATACCTATCTGAGGCTTGGGTAGGCAAGAAAATTTTGCAATTGACAACCCTACCTTCCATGTTGAAAGGTCCTAGGACCTGTGGAGTTCATCCTTGGGACACTTTTGGGCTTTCCATCCCCACTACGCTATGCTAAGTTGTGTAGCATAGCACAACGTAGTAGCTAGTATGACATGCATCCTTGCTTGATTTGCAATGCTTTGTTGAGAAACTTTGCTTGGGGCCTGAGGGTGAAGTGGGATAGGTAGTCTTGATGGTTAGAGCATGGTCAAGTGCAATTCTATTATTGGAACCACTTGGAAAAGGACCTTTGTGCATTCTGACCTTGCTACGCTATGTTATGTTATGTAGCATAGCATAGCATAGCACCCGATTTGGCCCAAATTCTAACTTACTTTGCAATCATTTTATCATAGGATGTCAATCATGTCTTGGTGTGATAGTGGAATAAGAATTTTTTATAGTTGAAGCATGGACAATCATGTTTATTGTGCCAAAATAGTATGAGTGGAAGCAATGCCACATGAACAGCCCACCATGCTATGCTATGCTATGTAGCATAGCATAGCATAGCTCTCAAATGAAGATGATTTTGATGAAATTTTTCACATTTTTTTGCATCGTGTTGCTCATGCATCAAGCATGAAGTGGGTCAGATACCCTGGAGGGCTGAGTCATTGTCAATCTACATCTTTGTTGCCCAATCAGTCTTCCCAAGGCCTACTACGTTGTGCAGCGTAGCAAGTTCCTATGGTTAGAAAACTTGTTGAACTATTTATTCCATCCTAAACACCTTTGAAAACTCCTAGCATGGTCCCTGGGTAGACCATCAGCTGGGTCAAGTGTCAAGCTAGGCACGTTAAAGGGTGTAGTAAGGCTGTCAGCTCGAGAGATAGAAAATTTGCCAAACTTTTCGGTTTACCTCTAGTGCCTCTTTCATGAAAAGTGGCCTCATGGCTGGGTGTTATGTTGACTATGATATAGAGGGTGGTAGGTAGGCTTAGGAGCAAATTTGTAGGCATTAGGACTTCTAGGGTGTCATGTCATTTGCATAGTTTGGCATGACACCATGCTTGTAGAGATCCTTGCCTAAATTTTGGGACTATGCTGAATCATGAGAGTCTTGAAATTTATGGTGTTTCATCTAGTATGAAATATCACATTGTTCAAGGAATCCTAAATGCTACTATAATCAAAGATCATTAACAAGGGCATTCTAGTACATTGTATATTCTTATCTAAGAACAATACCATTTTATGATGTCAAGTGATTTGCTAGAAACATGGGAAGGGCTAACTTCATAACAAGCATTTTGTAAGAAAACTAGAGTAGGCTACCTTTAAAAAAAGTCTAAGTCTTAATAGTAAAATCATTTCCTAAGTTTTCCCCAAGTTTTTTCATGTTAATAAACAATGAAAAATATCTTGATCTTTTTAGAATAGGTTTGAGCCCAATAGAAATGATTTGAAATATTTTTTTCTATGCTTTAAACCTAAGGACTTGATCATACAGATATGG
This sequence comes from Gnetum montanum, assembly GCA_015680685.1. Taxonomy (NCBI): domain Eukaryota; kingdom Viridiplantae; phylum Streptophyta; class Gnetopsida; order Gnetales; family Gnetaceae; genus Gnetum; species Gnetum montanum. The sequence continues at coordinate 343,223 of MNCI01027470.1, forward strand.
AAAATACAAGATTTTGCATCATATAAAAACAAAGATAGTAAACATATACTCAATCAAGAGTGAGTAAGCACCATTTTTATGCATAAAGAATATACCTCATCTATGTAGATAGAAATATGTGAAAAGCTGTATTCAAAAAAAGTTGTATGTATAGTTTTGAGGGGGATCTTTCATGCTAGAAATTCATCCTACAATATGGAGTCAAAAAATGAAAAAAATGATTAATTTTTAGCCTTTATGAAAGATGTTTTAGGTCCCTTTTCAAACTCATGTCACAGTGAAATACTACAAAAATGAAAAACAAAATAAAAAGAGTTGACAAATTCAATCAAATTTATTAGAATCAGTTAGTTAACACGATGCTTAATCGTATTATTAAACATGGAAAAAAATCATTGGCTTATCAAATTATTTATTTAGCCATGAAAAAAACTCAACAAAATATAGAGAAAAATCCACTATAAGTTTTATGGAAAGCAATAAAAGAAGTAATGCACTGACTAATAGTAAAATCAAGACATAAAAGTAGGTCTACTTATCAAGTTCCCTTTGAAATAAAATCTAATTAAGAATTAATACATGAAATTTTTTGGTTATTAGAGGAATATTGAAAGCATTTGGATCACAATATGAAGTCCAAATTTAAGTTATCAATTGATAGATGATAACAAAAGGAAAGGCAAAGCCATATGAAAAAGGAACAGATTCATAAAATGATAGAGGCCAATAGAGCTTTTGTAGATTACCTTTAATCCATAATCTATAAGAAAGAAGGATCTAGCTTAGATTTAATGAAGACATAGATCCTAGGATCTAAGTCTTAGTTATATTAGAAAAATAATGACTAAATATGTCACATCCCCATTTCTAAATGATGGTGCTTCTTCATAATAAGTGTTATTGTTATCATAATAGGACCTAAAAGGGTAGTTATAATTAAGACCCAAAAGGGCATGTTGTAATAAAAGACATGTCTCTTGAGGAAACCTTTGGGGGTTTGAGCTAAGGCATTTAAACCTAGGCTTAGAGGTCATGCTAGGCATGGAGTGATGGAGTTGGTACAAGCAATTCATGAAAGCTAGGTGAAGTGGGATTGGAAGTGAACTAGCCATTCCTTTTGGTTGGTTAAAGACCTAACCATGGTGGAAGTGTTGGATTGCCTCTAAGGGATAGATGCCAAAGGAAGAAAATCCTAAGGAACAATCTTAGAGCATGATCCAAATATTCCATTTTATATCAATAAAGCATTCTTTTCTCTCTCTTTTTGCACTTTTCCTATTATTTCCTTTATGCATAATGTTGCATATTACATATATTGATTTTTGGCATATTGTCTTCTTATGCATAATGTCTAATATAATGTATATTTAACATTTTCCATGACATTTGAGGATGGGATTTCACAATTGGTATTGAAGCAGACCATGACTCAAGGCCCATTTAGAAGCATGGACCAACTACAACTTTATTTTGATGATGAACCATGAAGCCATGACACAAAGAAATATTTGATCATCACGGAACCATATGTTTGAGATATCTAACTACACCTCATCAAGATTTATCAATGGAAAGAGATGTTGGTAAGAAAAGAATACATTGGTCCAAGTAACTCTTATCCATCTTAATCCAATAAATATTAACTAATTAAGATCATTGTTAAGTTTTTTCAAAAATTTTAGTAACTATAACTTGAATTGATCTTGTTTGTAGGAACTAGTTATGCTAATTATCTTAGAGTCATGCATAAATTATCATGTCATCCATACATCAACTCAGTAATATTAGCTTGGTAGAATAGGTTAGTGGACCTTCCAAAATCTTTAGACTTCAACTTCTTTTTTTAACCCTAAGATTGTAGTGACCAAAAATGTCAGTGGTTGGAAAATGCCGAGGGCTTGTCGATCATGATAGTCTTAACCCCAAATCCGCAGGAGGGCCATGCTAGATAAAACGGAAACGGGGCACCCTAAATGATCTAGTCGATCAGATAGGGACTTAGTCGGTGTTAATATAAACTTTTTCAATAGAGTAATTTGAAAACCAAAGTTTATAGCATAGAATAAGGTTTGAATGCAAGAGAAATAGAAAATAATATAAAATGTGATAACAAGTAGAAAAGCAAAGTAAAGTGCAGTTAGAAAAATGCGTCGTTTCAAGAACGTGACTTTGCTCTGTCAAGGTGAATACAATTGGTTGCATGACACTGAAGGACGTAGAGATCCCAAGAGTAACTAGGACATTTAGAGCAAGACAGTTGTGTGCTTGAACACGAAAGTGGGAGTCAACAATGCAAAATGCTATGAGAACAATAAAAAAGAGCAGAACAGAATGCCAAACGAGAATGCTAATTGTTTGTAGTGTCAAATCAGATGTTTACAATGCTCAGGAATGCAATGCTAACTTTTGCTCATCTGTCAACTGATTAGCCAATCAACTAATTGAGTTGCCGACTGGGGGATATTTTGGGCATTGCCCATTGGGTTATTTATAGGGCCAAGGGCACACGAGAGATGTAGTTTGGATGCCACATGTCTAGGGCCCGTGTTGTCATGTCTATGCTATGTGAATGACCGTTGGTTGAGCCTATGTTGCATGGATGTGTATGACTATTGGATAGGCCTGCCATGCTATAATTACAATCCTGCCACATTGTAATTACACTATCAGAGCATGGGGACATGTGCTAACAGTGCAATTGAGTGAAGTGTATTGATGTAGCATAGCTTCTTGCTATGCTGTGACATGTGGGCGTAGCATAGCAACTTGCTACGTTGTGCTATGCTATGCAGTGTAGCATAGCGTAGTTGCCAAAAGCAAAACTTGTGTTCCATCCTGTTGCATGTGCTAGGAACCTTTGCAGCGTGCTGATTATTTTATTGCATTTTTGCTACACTATGCCATGCTATGTAGCATAGCATAGCGTAGTAGCTGGCCTTAGTTGCAAAAATGTTGACAATATGCAAAAACATTGAGTATCTGCAAACCTTGCCTTTCGCATTGTGAGGCTTGTAAACTTGCTGATCTTGCCCTTTGAGTTGTCTTTCGTTGCTCCTGTAGGGTTTCTTCTATGGAGTTGCTTTGCCATGCTATGCTACATGGCATAGTGTAGCGTAATAACCAATGTGACCTGCTTTTCTTAAAGTTTGCCATTTTCCTGTGGAAGGAGCCATCGCCAAAAGACTTGGAGTTGGGCAATGGAACTAGTTTTTCAGCTTTTGCTACATTGTGCTATGCTGCGTAGCGTAGCATAGCATGGCACTTTATTTTGCAATCATTTTCTGGAGCTTGCTACGCTACATGGCATGGTGTAGCATAGTGTAGCAAACTTCGTGACTTAGAAAACTTACCAAACAGTTTTGTGCATCTTGAGAACTGTTGTCAACTTCACGCATCATTTCTAAGCAGGCTGTCGGCTAGATAAACTACTCCGGTGGGTAGGCAGAATGATCCATAGAGCCTGTCTACACAGAGAGTAGAAAATTTTCCAAACTAGTTAGCCTGAACTCAGAGCGTTCATCTCCTAAAAAACTGCCATGACACTACCTGGATTGCAAAGGCCTGATGAAGCAAGAATGCCTTGGAATTTTTGGGTGTTTCATTGGCCCCTCTTTTTTGACGTCTAGAGGATGGACCTAAGAGATGTCGACAAAGAATACGAAACACCATGGAAGAAAAAATGCTACCATTGTTGCTCGATGGTCATCAAGATGTCACTTGGCTATGCTTGAGAGTGTTGCATTGGTTTTTGCAAGGGGAAGAGCAAAGTAGGAAGGAAGGAGGTTCAGCAAAGGGGTAAAGATGAGGCTTGGCAAACTCCCTCGTCAGAGTGCTCATGAGGGAATTGGCATGTTTTCATCTTTACTTTTGTTGAAGTGGGGAGGACAGAGGTGCAAGAAAAGGGTAAAAATGAGGTTTATTAAGCTCCCTCGTTGGAGTGCTTGTGAGGGAGTTTTCGCGTTTTCATTTTTACTCTCCCTGACCTTTGACCTTTCGGTGAAATGTTTGGAGAGAGTGATTGCGAAACTGTTTATGTGCCATTTGTGTTAGGCACTCTCCTTTGTAAACTGCGGGTGTGGTGAAGGGAAGGAGCTTGTAAGGCAGGATAGGATGTGCACTCTCAATAGGCCAAGTTGATATGATCACTTTGCAACATTGTAGCATTTGCTATTATGGCGAGATGCACCTTCGACCGACGCCTCTTTGGAATGCAACAAAGAGTGATCCAGAAGAAACAACCACGATGCAAAATGAGGGTGAATGTCTTGCTTACTGTAGATGTTGTTGAAGCTCTTGGACATCTTTGCTGGTGTAAGATGTCCAAAGTAGGAAGGCCAGCAGTGGCCTTGGCAGCATCGGCGCAAAGGAGTCGGCATCGGGGATGCTAGGAGTTGCTATGAATGCATATGCTTAGTAATCCCTACCAAAGGCATGCATTCTTAGTTTATCTATGGACATAGCTAAGCATCATTTAAGCTGAGGTGTTGGTAGGGGGATGGAGGATAACAATATTATGGCTGGGCCACAATACTGTTGGAACTCTAGCAATAGGCGTTAACCTAGGAACTACCATCAAGGCGATGGGCCATGGCGATGGTGGGTCTGGGGGGGTTAGTGAGATGTCATGCAACACCTTCGGTGAACTAGCAAGATGCCAAGGATAGGGGGTTTCATATGTTCCAGATTGTTTTCTCATTGTATGGTGAACCGCATCCTGGAACTACAACATCCCACCCAATGTCAGCACTGTGCATAGTTGCTTGATGGTGTACTTGATGTAGATGCACACTGGGGACATGCCGTGAACCCTGTTTAAGGTCTTGGTAGACCATGTGCCAGTTTAAGGTCTCAGCAGGCCACTGTGCTAGCTTAAGGTCCTAGCAGATTGTACATGCTAGTTTAACGTCATAGCAGACGTGTGTTGCCATTTTAACATCATAGTGGACATGCCATGCTGGCTTAAGGTCCCAGCAGATCGTACATGCTAGTTTAATGCTGTAGTGGATGTATGTTGCTAGTTTAACATCATAGTGGATGTTGGTGAAGCTATGCCAGTTTAATGTCGTAGCAAACATTGGTGAAGCTGTGCCAGTTTAACATCGTAGCAGACACTTGCTCACCTTTGCCAGTTTTATGTTATAGAAAATGTGCCATGCCAGTTTTACATTGTAGCGAATGATCTGTGCCAATTTTACATCATAGCAGATGATCGTCTATCTGCTCCATGCGCTCAAATGTAGTACAGCTTGAGGTACGAGTGGCTCATCGGGTTGGCAAACTTGTTACCGTCCATGTCTACCAACTTGAAGGCTCCATTCCCAAAGGCTTTAGTGACCATATAAGGGCTTTCCCAGTTGGATGATAATTTTCTCACATGCTCACGTAAGGGTCTCCCTTCTGTATTGGCCGTTGATGTGGGTCTATGTGGTGCTTTTACTATTTCTTGCTCTAGTAGCGCTCTATGCGACTCAGGGTTTGTGTGCGCTTCTCCTCTATTAAGTCAAGGTCAATGATCTGTGACTCATTGTTCTAGGCTTCGCTCATGACATTAGATAGGATCATTTGGAGTCAGGGTACCTACAACTCAAGAGACAACATAGATTCAGATCCATAAATGAGAATGTAAGGAGTCTTACTTGTTGCGGTTTTTCACATTGTCTTGTAGGCCCATAGAACATAGAGGATTTGCTCATGCCACCACCTCTTACTATTGCTGAGCATTCTCTTTAGCAAGTTGATGATGATCTTATTTGAAGCTTCTTCTTGACCATTTGCTTATGGATAGTATGGTGAAGAGAAGGATTGCTTGATGCCAAGATTACTACAGAAGGTTTGGGTTTCCGTACTACTAAATTGTGGTCCATTGTCGGTTACAATAGTCATTGGAAGCTCAAACCTTATCATGATGTTATCTAGGATGAAGTGGCAAATCTACTGAGATGTCATCTTCCTCAAGGGAATAGCTTCCACCCACTTAGTGAAATATTCAGTGGTGGTGATGATGAAGCTATGCCCTACAGAGGACTTAGGCATGATAGGTCCTATGAGTTTTAGACCCCATCGCTGGAAAGGCCATGTGATTTGTGTTGGATGCAACTCCATGGGTGCAACATGTAGGAAGTTTGCATGTCTTTGGTAGGTGTCACACATCTTAACTTTTGACAGGAAATTGCATTCCATGTGGAGCCAATAGTATCCTAGGCATATGATTTTTGTAGCCATAGCCCTAGGTGCTATGTGTCCACCACACAGTCCCTCATGCACTTCATTAACTACCTTCTATGCCTGCTCCTCACCCACGCATGCCAGCAATATCCCGTCATAGGAACGCCTGCACATGGTGTCATTTCCCATGAGTGTATATTACCGGGCATGCTTTCGGATTGCATCTTTCTAGGTAGATGTTAATCTAGTTGGGGATTCACCATGTTGTAGGTAGGCTTTAATGTTGGCATACCACTCCTGGGTATCCATGGCACTGATAGAGGCCACATGTCCCGCCTGAGTAATAGGCTCAGTACATTCGACGATCGAGGTGGGCAAACTTACAAATGAGTGTGGTGGAATATTTAGTGTTAAGGTGGCTAAGGAATTTGCTATGGTGTTTTCGTTGCATGGCATGTGTTGCACATTTGTGGTTGCAAACTGTTTGAACAAGCTTTTAACTAGCTCGCAGTAGGATTGTAGGTGCATCGCTTTGCAGGCATAGACCTTGGTGATTTGATTCACAACTAGTTGTGAATCACTATGAATTTTCAGGTGTTGTATGCATAGTATTTGGGTAGCAGAGAGACCTCTAAGTAGCCCCCTGTACTTTGCCACATTGTTCATGTAGGGGAACACAAAATGATAAGCAAATGGATGCATTTCCCCAGAAGGAAATGTAATGATAGTAGCTGCACTACCTCCTTGTGCGGTTGAGGCACCGTCAAAGTGCAAGGTAGCTTCGAGATGCGATGGGATGGCATTGATAGTGCTAATGTGCTCATTTAGGAATTCAGGGTCTATGGTTGTCCAGTCATCGATGGGTGAGGTTGTAAGTTGCGTTGCTATGGCTTGACCCTTCGTCGATGACTGGCTTACATAGTGTAAATCAAATTCCATGGTCATTGCTTTCCATCGGGCTATCCTGCTACTTTCATATATGTTGTTAGTGATAGCTTGGAGTATGTTGCTTTTGAAAATAACATTAACTTTGCTAGGAAACAAGTAATTCCTCCACCTTTTTAGTGTGAATACTAAGGTAAGGAAATTCCTCTCCACCTTGTTGTACTTTGCTTCATATGCTATCAGCGTGTGACTCAGATAATACATTGGTATCTCAGATCCGTTGTCTCGTTTCTAACATAATAGTGATGTGATGGATGTATCAGAGGTGGCAAGGTAGATGAAAAAAGGCTTATCCCTTTGTGGTGGGTGCATAGGAGGGAGGTGCAAAAGCTCTTCCTTCAGGTTATCGAAGACTTGTTGGCATTGAGTTGTCCATTCAAAGTTAACCCCTTTCTTTAGAAGATGTTGCATGGGGTCTAACTTGTCAGTTAACTTTGCTATGAACCTCTAAATGAATTGTACTCTACCTTGAAACCCACGTAATTCCTTAAGGTTTATAGGAGGTGCCAGGTTGACAATGGCCTTAACTTTGTCAGGGTCCACCCGTATTTCGGCCTCCGATACTACAAATCCTAACATGTGTCCAGTTCTCACCTTGAAGACATACTTCTTAGGATTGAGGTGTAATTCATGCAGTTGGCAACACTTGAGGACTACCCCTAGATTACATGGGTGATCAACGACTCCTTTGGACTTAACCGCTATATCATCCACGTAGTTGTTTAGTATTTCTAGGATGTAGTCACTGAAGATGTAGGTCATGGCTCATTGGTAGGTTGCTTCGGCATTCTTAAGCCCAAAAGGCATCATGGTGAAACAAAAGTTACCCCATGGGGTCATGAAGGTTGTTGTTAGCTGATGGTCTGGGTTAATGCGGATTTGGTTGTAGCTGGAGAAACCATCCATGAAGGATAATAGAGCATGACTAGTTGTAGTGTCAATGAGTTTATCAATGCTCAGAAGTGGGAAATCATCCTTGATTGTTGCTTTGTTCAGATTCCAAAAGTCTATACAGATCTGTATTTCTCCCATTTTCTTAGAAACAACAATGATGTTGGACACCCATTCTGAATAATCAACTACATAGATGAAACCAGCTTGGTATAGCTTGGTGATTTCATCCCTTACGGCTAGTGAAATTTCCTATTTAACCTTGCAGGCCTTCTTCTTGACTGCCTTCATGCGCAGGCCTAAGACAATGTTGTGCTGTATCAACCTCAGATCTAAACCTGGCATGTCGTTGTACGACCATGCAAAGACTTTAATGTTGTCTTGCAGAATTTTGGCTACATCTTTATGTGTCTGCACATCTAATAGGGAACTGACTTTTAATGTTTTTATTTTCCCCTTGGACGTGGTCACATGCATCTTGATGAGAGGGTTCTTAGTTACATCCCCAACCTCTAAATTTGGAGTTTGGACCAGATGTTCGGGCCAGTTTTGGGCTGTTTCTAAGGATGCTATGGTGATAGCTATGGTCGAGTCCTAGTCGATTAGGTCTAGGTTCAAGTGTATTGCGAGCTTGCCATGTGGACCTGCTAAGGCTAACGGCATGGAGAGATTGCGATGGATTTCCATTTTTGCTCAAATTTCAAAAATGAAATGAAAGTCTATTTAGGAGGCACTTGTTCGCAGTGTTCATAGTAACCGTGTGTAATGGAAAAATTTGCACAATAGTAATAATGTGTAAATTGATAAAGTGTGATACAAGGATTAAAGTCCACTAGTTCGAAGTTATGGTGGACTGCTAAGACGGGAAGATGCAAAATTGCTAAAAACGCAAAACTGCCAATGTGCAAATGCGAAGCTGCTAGTTTAGTGTCATTTTGGACTACTCAGAAGTAAAATGCAAGACTACTAGTATGCAATACAAGAAATTGCTGGTATAAAAGCGTAAAACTACTAATGCGAAAATGCAAAACTGCTAGTTTGATGTTATTGCAAACTGGGAACATGCATAAGGCCAAGACTTCTAGTTTAAGATCTTTTCGGATTGCTAATCAGAGTGAACTGTATACTAGGGATGCTAGTTTAAGATCTTTTCAGACCAACAAAATCGTGGCTATGCTAAGATTGCTAGTTTAAGGTCTTTCCAGACCAGAAAAAGCACGACTATGCTAAGATTTCTAGTTTAAGGTCTTTCTGGACCAGTAACTAAAAATATATATTTTTTATGCTGTTCAGAAAAGCAAACGGTTAACTCAAAGCATGCTAAGGTTTTAATGCCAACAGTTCTATGATGTCATGGAGAGCATGCTATGCTACACGGTGCACCTTGCATTAAATGGGGAGAGAGAACGACAAGTTTTCCCTTTTTCACCATTATGGCTACAAATAGGGATTAACCCTTATTAAACTTACTATTTCCATCGTGATAGCGTAGAGCCCACATTCAGAGCACAAAGCGATTATGCTAACAGAGAGCAAGGCAGTTTTTGCATAGCAACAAGGAAGAGTCAACAAGCAAAATGATGGCTCAAAAGAAAGAATGCACATACTTGGCACTTGCGAAGGTCGATGAGGTAAAGGAAACCCTAGGGTGCATGACACAAGCATGTGTTGCAGTGCGGGAGGAGATGTCGTTGACTCGGTAGGCTGCTATGCTTTTCCTATTTCCTCGTGTTTTTTTTATCATTTTTATTTCCTGATTTTGTTTCTATGACTTTGTTTTGGATGCCTATGTTTCCTATCATCGTGTTGTCGCTGTTTTGGCCTTTACACCATCACTGTTGCCATTTCGGTGGTAGAAGATGTACAAACACTCCGCTGTTGTTGCATGCAAGGTCACTTAAACCTCCACCACTGCGACTATTATTACTGTGGGGTTTTGAATGGTTTAAGCTACTTAGCTTTTGAATAGCGTAGCATAGAACCCCATGAGCATTTGGCCGCACGTGATGTGGTAGTGTGACACATGTTTCATCAGGGTGTAGTGTTAATCGCTTTACTTAGAGTCAATCACTTTGTTGATACACTAGCTTTTCACTATGCTGTTGCTTTCATGTTTTTGCTACACTATGTACAGGAAAGGGATTATGCCATGCTACATGCTACAATGCTATATTTTGTTACATTATGTGTGTGTTATGCTTGAATGTGATGCTAACATTTGCTATGTTGTGCAGGATAGTGCTCAGGCCAATTCTGATTGTCTTGGACATTGTAGGGATCCTGTGCTGCATGAACAAACTCGCGGCCCATGTCCCTCCTCCTCATGCATGTGTGGGAGATCGAGCTATCTGGTTCAGGCAAAGGGCATAGAAGTTCCTACAATTCCTCCTCCAATGCTTCAGTGTGATCATTTGGTCACACTTAGAGGAGGTAGTGAACATCATACTAAAAACCCTATTTCCTAGGGCAACTCAGGGCATTCTAAGGTATTTTAGAGATGGGGTAGTTGGTAACGGGCAGGGAGAGGGATTCGGCCCACACCCCCAAGGTTTGAGGCATTTGGCTTGGATCTAGGAGATTCTTGAGTACAACTTCTACCATCTTTATAACACATTATTTTTTGCACGTCATATGGGAAAGTGCTTCCAAAATCCACCAAGAACCATCTACTATGCTTGATAATGTGTTTTTGTTATCAGGTTTTTAATCAATGACCAAGGCTTTCATGGCGATACGGATGCCTTGACCATAGTGGAGATGGCCCTGCAGGAATTTTTTTCTGCTAATAACATCTATGCAGGTGCTATATGTCAATGCAGGGATGAATACCCCACCTATCCAAAGATATATCCCATTATTTACAACAGATGTAAGGAGTCTGGTTGGTTGGATGAGGGATGGGCACCCTTCAATCTGATCCCCATGGAAGACATTTTGGTCATCCTCCCACAATTCTTGTTGCCATATAAACCTGGTAAGCTAAGCAGTAGGTGCAACATGCTTGAGTGTCTTTGCTATTTTTGTTTTTTTTTTTGCATTCTTATGCTAACTGTTTCTATGTAAACTGCTGTAGGGGCGAAGAGGTCTCAGGAGGTGACGGTGGTAACCACTGAGAATTAGGAGGTGAACATCTACTTGAAATATGGAGAATTAGTTGGAATCTAGCATTGGATATATAGTGAAGCCTTGGATTCCTTGGTTGAGAATCTTCGAAGTGTTGGACTACTATATTTGTTCCTGACTCTGAACCCAAATGTTCTTGCCGTTGAGATGCTCTCCTTGATGGACTCCTTTTCCCACAAGACGGACTGCTTCTGCACATGCATTCATGGTGTGTGGGTGGCCATTGACATCAATGACTAGCTATTTGTAGACCTTTTCGGCGTCCCTACCAATGGAATCCTTATAGGATCAAAGTCCAAGAAGGAGTTAACTGTTCAGAAGGATGACATCATGGAGTAGATAGGGATTTCTAAAGAGTGGAGGGGGTTCCTTATGGATAAGGTCAAGGCAAGACCTGCTAAAGAAGTTTACCCCATCTTCTGTTCCCGTGCCTTTCCCTAGCTACTTTTCCAAAGGAAGGTCCTTGGGATTGAGTAGGCTTGGGTAATGCTCGAGGTTATGGAAGAGGGGGCTGGGTCAAGTTTCTATGTACAAGCTTGCAGGCTAAAATTGTGGGGCTCCATAAGAAGCAGGAATCCCATTCCAACATACATTATGCATTCTACATAGCCTATCTGCGGTGTTTCGTGGAGTTTCTAGTGGTGCACGAGAAAGGGGTCTGGGTATTGCAGAATCGAAACCAGATTTCCAAACTGTGGATCTACGAGGTCCTCCGAACCACCCCAACCCAATATCCCCTAGAAATAATTGGGGAGTCATTCTCTATCACAACTAAGAATTGGGTGGCCCACAACTTTCATGGCCAAGATAGTGTAGGGGAGACGCCCTTTGCTACCGCCAGTAGCATATCACAGGGACAATGTCTCATTGCCAAAACTATGGTCACCAAGTTGCAATGAAAGAGGCCTGCTTCAGCTAAGGGAACCCTTCATGCAGAGGAAGAGGAGGGGTGAAAACTACGGCTTAAACTATAGAGGATGCAACCCCCCATTGGTAAATTCTTTTGTTCATGTTTATTTCTTCACCTACTTTGTTAATGCTTGCTACGTTATGCTACACTAGACAACATAGCATAGCGTAGCGCCTACTTCATGCTGACCTATTTTGAGCTAACGTAAACATGTTTTTTGGCTGGCAGAGGAAGAAGAGGAAGAAGAGGAAGGTGACGAAGAGGTGTCGGCTCCTAAAATGGGGATGACAAATAAAGACACGAAGGTCCTAGTCTGAGAAGAAAGGGCCCCGGTCAAGAGGAAAGGAGCTCCTACCACTAGGGCAAGGGCTCTTGTCATTAGATAGAATCCTCCTATTAACGAGGAAATTTTTGGAGACAAAGAGGAGTCTCCTGTAAATAAGAAGGAAGCTGGTTCCTTAAAAGGAAAGGAACTAGTAGATGAAGAGGGGGCCTACCTAGACCTGGGAGAGACTTCTGCTAAGGTTGCCACCATCATTTTTTGTCAGCAGGAAGGGGAACCGCAATTAAACGCTGGTGAGTTTGGTAGTATGTCATTTCTAACTTATTTAACTGCATGAAAAACACTACTGCTAAAGTTTTAGGATCACCTCTACTTCATGTGGGATCATGGGCCGAGACCCTTGAAAAATTTACATTTATGCAACGGGTCATTGACAACATGATTAGTCGCCTTCAGCAGATCGACCCTGAAGTGGGTAAGTAGAAGTGTTAAGTGCTCTCATGTTGCTATGCTAGAGTCCTTGCATTTGTTAACCTTGCTACGCTAGTGTGACTGATATGCTCTTTATGTTGTGACAGCCTCTCAACTCAAATGGGATCCGAAATAGCCTTTGAAGATTAGTGTTGTGCCTACATTCCCACCCAAAGTGACCAATGTGTCTTGTCAGGCATATGATGAGGCCAACAAATATGCCTTGAACTTGGCTTGCTCCTTGTGGGAGTACAATTGTGTCAACGAAGACCTGTGGAAATAGGTCCAAAAGGCTGAGAGAGAGAAGGCCAACATGAGCGTCGAGGTGAAAGATCTTAAGTCAAGGAATGAGTTCCTCATAGCCTGTGATACTAATAATGAGGACTGACGCATGGCTGTGATAGATCACGCTAGATTTTGGATAATCATGTGTCAGAACAATGAAGCCACTCATGAAATAATAGAGCAGCAAATGCAAATGGACTTGCTAGTCTAGAAGTGTCAGGATTGGACGGATTTCAGTGCCAGGGTTTACGAATGGGGGCAGTCCCAGAAGAACCATAAACATATGTATAAACTAGAATGTGCCACCAATCGTAAATTGTATAGGAATAGTTCTGTAGAAGCATTTACCTATAAGGCATTTGTAGATGCCATTGGTGTTTTTGAAGCCTATGACAAGTTCAAAAAGCAAGTAAAGGTTATGAAATCACCTAAGCGGGAAGTGAACCTTCCCATAGGTAAGACTGCAACCGCCTCCTTTTCTTTGGGACCACCGAAATGGATGGCCACCGAAAAGGAGAAGGCTATAGCAGATGCTGAACCTAGCATTAGTCGTTGGGTGGACATCATGGAAGAGGAGGTCTAACACCACCTTAGGCTTGGTTTAGACTAGATACCCTTCGAGACTGATGCAGGCCCTTCTCAAGTTAGTCATTTTCTACTGTGTTAATGCTTGTGCTCTGTTGCAACTTGCGTGTGTTTCCCTAACTGACTACTTCATTCCTGCACTGCGAGTTCCAAATGAGGGCACAGGGCCCATAGAAGGTAGGAGTGAAGGGGCGACAAAGGACGATGCAAAAGTGAATGATGAAGATGATGCAAGCAGAGACAACCCATGATAGCATGAAATTTCTCTTTTTATTTGAATTTTTGAATTTTTTGCAAATTTTTTGCAAACATTGTTTAAGAGACAAAAATTTTGAATAAAGAGATGAATTGATTCCATGCTAACTTATGCATTGTGTACGTGCTAAATGTCATGCTAAGCTTTCGCTCTTTTGTGCTAGTTTTAGGCCATTTAGGGCCCCTACTAGTTTTAGGCCATTTTAGGCCATTGCTAGTTTTAGGCCATTTTGGGCCATAGCGTAGCATAGTTTTAGGCCATTTTGGGCCACTGCTAGTTTTAGGCCATTTTAGGCTATTGGGTAGCATAGTTTTAGGCTATTTTGGGCCATTGCTAGTTTTAGGCCATTTCGGGCCATTACTAGTTTTAGGCCATTTCAGGTCGTTGCATGTTAATGAGATGATACGCTAACGATTTGGAAAATGTTTAATTAGCAACTAACATAGATGTAAGACAAAAAGGCGATAAATGTGCAAGGGTGGGTAGCTGGGCAAGAAGCAGTGGGGTTGCTATACTATCCATAGCTACTTCTTGATCCATCATGGGTTGAGTGAGACATAAGGCTGAGACACCTTGCTAGGGCCTTCATCTACATCATTGCCCCGCCCCCCTTGGAAAGGTAACTTAGCCCATGTGCTCTTGTTTTAGGGACCGGCTTGCTGAGCCGATTCCTCTACTGGATGGCTAGTGTGTCAGAGACAGGCACTTCATTCTCAGGGGTTATAACCTCTGAGCCCTGTTCCATGCCTACATTGTTGATTGCTTGTGTTGCTACCTTGTCACCATGGATCACCACCTCCCTACCTGCATATGGTAGATGGATCTCTTGGTGTATGGGTGAGGAGACAACCCTAAGCCGTGCAAACCATGACCTTCCTAGGATCAGGTTAAACCTAGGCATCTCTTCGACCATGATGAACGTTGCATTCATGGGAAACTAGTCCCCTACTATGAAGTCTATGTGGACTATGCCCTTTACTAGGACACATGCCTTGTTGAATGACTTCAGGCATGACATCATTGTGGGTTTGATTTGGTTGACCAAGCCCAATTTGTCCACAATAGGGATGGGGATGACATTCGTGATAGCCCCATCATCAATGTGTACCCTTCAGATCTGGTGTTGGCTGACCCGAATTATGATGAATAGGGGTGTTGTAGTCACCTGGCCCCTTTTGGGACCTTCCCTAATGGAGTCATAGTAGAAAGTGAGTTGAGATAGTTCTAGCTCTACAGGCGCGAAGGGAAGCATGACTGAGTAGATTGCTTTCTCTTCCACCGGCATGTCTTCGTTGACCGGAATCGCTATCAACATGCGGATCAGAGCCTTTCGGTGTGGTATGGATGTCATGATTATGTCGTACAAGATCAATGTAGTGTTCTTTTGTTTTAGAGCTTGTTTGACCTAATTGAGAGCATCCAAGAGGTCTTGGTCACCCCCTTGTTTATTGCCATTCTCCTCTTCTATCCATCCGAGAAGACGAATTTCTCAAGGAGGGGCAGTCTCAGGTCTGGGTTTAGACCTTTCTTGGTAGGGTGACGTGGACTACATGGTTGTATCAATGTCCCTCTTTGGTGACAAGGGTGTAGATGCGGGGGACGAAGACGTAGGCTTGGAAAGACCTAGGGCAATACTTCCCTTCGACGTCTCATTTGCAAAATGCACTTCTCATTTTTTAGGATGAGAGGGCTGTTCAGTTATCTTGCGTGGGATGGGGGCTACTGAAGGAGTTGGCCCCCTGATGAAAAATGGAGCTAATGGCATTAGTAGGTGGGGTGGCATGGTTTTTCTAATAGGTGGTGTGGGGATGGATGCCCGGGGAGGAACCCTCAGGACAAACAGTTGCTGTGGGCATCGACCAGCTGTTGGTGGTTCTGGTGCACTACGCTGAGGCACACAGACCACAAATGGTTATTGGGATAGCCTAGGATCACCATAATACGGATGGCATTGATGATGTAACTAACATTTTTGGCATTGAGGGGGTCCATGTAGATGTGTAGGGATTGATTGTTGGGACGTACTGGATTGCTTTCATCCAACACCAATTTTCCCTGATCAATCAACCTTTGGATATCATCCTGCAATGCTAGATAGTAATCTGTATTATGACCACATTGTTGATGGTAGTCACAAAATTGATCTAGCTTGAAGCCTTTAGGAACTAGAGGATCATTTGGCAAGGCCAAAGAGGGGTTTCTAAGGAGCTCGTAATAGCACTAGTGCTTCCTGAGTCCCTCCTCTGACATTTGCTTGTGTTGGATGTACCCCACTGCCAGTAGCTACTTCAGAAGCTTTGAAGGCTTGAGAGGAAGCAAGGTGTACTTTGAGCGATCTTTATGCTCAAATTTGGGTTGTGTAGATGTCTTAGGTGCGGGTATGATAGGTTGCAGTGCATTGCCCTATCTAGGTGTGGGATTAGCTATGGGTGTGGCCGGTTTCTTATTATTCTTGTTACTGTTGTTATTAGATTTGGGCTTGGCTTTGGTTGCCATAGTAGCCACTATGGCTATTGGGGCCTTACCCTTGTCCTTCTTTGTGAAGGTGTTTTTGTAAGTGACGTAGGCCAGGTCTTTGCTCAACTCGGCCGCATCTTGTATGCTCTTAGTTTAAGTGAAGGCTTGACTAAGAGTGCAAGGAGCAAGCTAGTATAGATTAGAATTGATGAAGTCATTCACTACGCTTTTAAAGATGGCTAGCAAATTGGCCTCTGTGATGAGCTCGCAGATTTCATTAAGGGTTACACTCCAATGTTGGATGAACTTTTGGACTAGCTCTAGAGGTTCCTGCTTCATGCTCATCAACTGATCCAACATGATTTCTAGCTTCAAGTTATACTTGAAGCACATCACGAACTGGGTCAAAAAATCCTCTAGGGTTGAAATAGATGAGCATGGTAGCATGCAGTAACAATCCAGGGCCCTTCTAGTCAAGGACATAGCGAAGACATGAATAATTGTATGCAGCCATTGTTGCAATAGTAGGGATTTAGACCTAAATGTGACAAGATGTGCATTGGGGTCTCCCTCCCTATTGTATTTCATGAAGTGGGGAAGAGACATCCTTGGGGGTAGCGTTAGCATGAGGATTGTAGGGATGATGGGGTCATCCTGGTAAAATTTCATGACTTGTACTATGTTAGACCCAATAGCCTTGAGGTGTTTTATTTCCTTAGTGAGGGTCTGGATGAGCTAGAATTCTTGGTCCAGACCCTGGGACGTTGTGAATGGCTCGAGAGCTACTGAGGTAGCTCCCATTTGTGGGGTGGCAGGGGTAGCAGCATGACCCATCGACGGTACCATTGGGATGGCCCCTATAAAGGGTGCCACTTGCGCTATCCACCACCCAGTAAGTAGTGTTGTTGAGGCAGCAACCACGGGTTGTGGCATGGAATGGATGGATTGTGTGTGAGGTGGAAAAGACCATATTCCCGCACCAGGTTGTACCGCCTACAGGGTTTGGTAGGCCTAGTGGGGAACGTGGTGAGACATCTACGACGGTAGCATAACAAGGGGAATAGAAAATGGGGTGCACCATGTTGATGGGACTGGGCCTACCGCTGATGGTGGAACAAATGTAAATGTGGGGATGGAAGTAGAAGCTACGTATGGTTGCGAAGTCAGTACAGTGTGCACATGTGGAAAGGTAGCTGTGATTGGTGTATGATGTGCTACAAGGATAGATTGATGAACGGGTTGCAAAGGAATAGTGGCTACAAATGAAATAGGTGAAACAGGTGAAAGAGGGCATTGAAACGCTGCAGGGTTGATGTGGCTACCCATAGTAGATGTAATCGTGGGTTGCGAAAGCATAGGCATGATTATGAAGGGAGTGGCGATAGACAGCGGGTTAGTCCAAAAGGATTGGGTAGGAGAGATAGTAGCAGGGTTTGTTTGACCTCCCCCATTAGATTGGGAATCGAGTTCTTCCTTTCCATCCTAGAAGGCTTCCTCAGGGTTAGACACTATGTCCTATTGCTCCCTAAGTCTAACCAATTGGATTAGCTGGTCTAGAAGCTATTGGTTCATCTGTGTCAAAGGGATGGAAGTGCTAGGAGTGGGAACAAATTCCTTCTCGTTGTAGTAAGTAAACTTGAAGCTACGTTTGTCTTCAAGTTCATGCACATCCAAGGGCTTATTTATTTGTACCTTTGTACAGATGAAGTTATAGCATTCATGCTATTGGGCCAAGCCCTCAGGTCCTTGATTTTGGATCCTAAGGGATCGACGTGTTTCTAGCATTGGGTTTAGCAGTTGTTTAGCACCAGTGGTGCCTTGAACCATGATGGGAACATCAACGTTGAAGCTGTTAGCAACGGTATTCAAGGAAGCCATCGTTAAGCTGAAGAGTTTTGCAAATGGAAAAAAGCAAAGAAATTGGACAGCTAAACATTTTTGGGAACGAAAAAAGTAAAGAAATTGGAAAGCAATCAAAAAGGGTGTATGTCTTGCACGGTTCTCGAGGAACCGTCAAAGCGATCAGCTTGTACCACATGATGTGTAAACAATTGCAAAAGGGTGTCACGTTTATGTTAGTGCACAATAGGGTATAGAATGTGTGTAAGACTACCATAAGATAGGCAAGTCAACTGGCGATCAAATGCTTTATGTCCTGTAGGGTTCCCAAGGAACCGTCGAGGTGACCGATCTATACCACACGATGCGTAAACAACCACAGATGGGTGTCAAGTTTATGGTAATGCGTATCAAGGTGCAGAAGGCTTACAAGACTATCATGACATGCAGAAAGGGCACCAAAAGGCCCTCCTTCTAGAGCCAGAAAAATGTAGCGACTGAAAATGTTGGTGGCTGGAAAACACTGAGGCATCGTCGATCATGATAGTCTTAACCCCGAATCCGCGGGAGGGCCGTGCTAGATAAAATGAAAACGAGACACCCTGAATGATTTGGTTAATCAGATAGGGACTTAGTCAGTGTTGATATAACCTTTTGCAACAAAGTAATTTGAAAACCAAATTTTATAGCATAGAATAAGGTTTGAATGAAAGAGAAACAAAAAACAATGTAAAATGTGATAACAAGCAGAAAAGCAAAGTAAAGTGTAGTTAAAAAATGCACTGCTTCAAGAACGTGACTTTGCTCTATCAAGGTGGATACAATTGGTTGCGCGATGCTGAAGGGCATAGAGATCCCAAGAGTAACCAAGACATTTAGAGCAAGACAACTATGTGCTTGAACACGAACTCGAGAGTCAACAATGCAAAATACTATGAGAACAACAAAAAAGAGCAAAACAGAATGCCAAACGAGAATGCTAATTGTTTGCAGTGTCAAATAAGATGTTTATAATGCTTAGGAATGCAATGCTAACTTTTGCTCATTTGTCAACTGATTAACCAATCAACTAACTGACTTGCTGACTGGGGGACCTTTTTGGCATTACCCATTAGGTTATTTATAGGGCCAATGGCATGTGAGAGATGTGGTTTGGACACCACGTGTCCAGGGCCCATGTTGCTGTGTCTATGCTGCGTGAATGACTATTGGCTAAGCCTACACTGCATGGATGTGTATGACCATTGGATAAGCCTGCCATGATGTAATTACAAGCCTACCACATTGTAATTGCCTTATCAAAGCCTAGGGATGTGTGCTAACGATGTGATTGAGTGAAGTGCATTGATGTAGCATAGCTACTTGCTATGCTGTGACATGTGGGCATAGCGTAGCGTAGCCACCAGAAGAAAAACTTGTGTTGCATCCTATTGCATGTGCTGAGAACCTTTATAGCGTGTTAATTGTTTTATTGCATTTTTGCTACGCTATGCCATGCTATGTAGTATAGCGGCCAACCTTAGTTGTAAAAATTTCGACAATATGAAAAAATGTCAACTATTTGCAAACCTTACATTTCGCACTATGAAGCTTGCAAACTTGCTAATCCTGCCCTTTGGGATGTATTTTGTTGTTCTTGTAGGGTTGCTCTATCATACTATGCTACGTGGCATAGTGTAGCATAGCAACCAACGTGACTTTCTTTTCATGAAGTTAGCCATTTTCCTATGGAAGGAGCCATAGCCAAAATACTTGGAGTCAGGTGATGGAACTAGTTTTCTAGATTTTGCTATGCTATGCTATACTACGTAGCATAGCATAGCATGGACCTTCATTTTACAATCATTTTCTGAAGCTTGCTACACTACATGGCATGGCGTAGCATAGCGTAGCAAACTTCGTGACTTAGAAAACTTGCTAAACTGTTTCACGCATCCTGACCACTTCTATCAACTCCACGCATCCTTTTTGAGTAGGCTGTCAGCTGGATAAACTACTCCAATGGGCAAGCATGATTATCCATAGAGCCTGTCTACACCGAGAGTAGAAAATTTTCTAAACTAGTCAACCTGAACTCAGAGCATTCATCTCCTGAAGAACTGCCATGATGCTGCTTGGATTGCGAAGGCTTGGTGAAGCAAGAATGCCCTGGAATTTTTGGGTGTTTCAAAGATGATGTTCAATGCATACTACTCGTCAACATGATTCCAACGATACAATTTCATCTCAATCAAACTTACGGTTTGGGAGATATCATAATTTTAATTAAATATTAAAATTTTTAAATTGTTATTTAAAAAAGTAAAATAAAAAAAATGTCAAAAATTTTGTGTCTAGAATAAACTTGGAATTGGTATTTACTAACACTGAACCTTCACCCTATTATTGGCTAAACCACCACATCAACCACTAAGGTAATGTTGAATAAATTAATAATAAAAAGTTTTAATGAATATATATATATATATATATGAAATTAATAAAAAAAATCATGGCGTATAGGCCCTACATGGGCCAACCCTACACAGGGCTATGCTAGCCATCTAAAGGGTGCACAACCCCTGTTGAGGGCTACCAAAACCCTTGTTTACTCACTACTTTTCCTACCATCCACCACAATGCCACTATGCCACACCACGAATATAGGTCATGTTTGCCTTCGTTGTGCAACCATGGCATCACCACAGTGGCTAAGACCATGAGTGATGATAAGAGAATGATAGACGGTGAGTATCACACTTGTCACAATGAGCCCACACTCATCAAGGCTAACACCAGACTCATGCACTCAAAGCAACCTCACAAAGGCTATAGTCTTGGGGGAAAAGGGTGTGTTAGCTTTGAGTTGTCATTTGCAACCTAGTCCAAGATGGCTAGCACTATGGGCGTGAACGTTGTGCTTTGGCAGTGGAGGCAACATATGTCTAATAGGGTGTTAGTGAATTTTGGAGCTAGTAAAGGTTGCCAATTAAGGGTTGCAGGTGAGTTTGAAACCCTTGCTACTACCTACTACCCTCTTGCCTCACCACATCTTACTACGATTCTCCTTTGCACAAGCCCTACTACCACATCCCTCTTCTCTTGTTGTGTTGCCTATGCCAGTTTTCTACACCACCTACACTACTTCCTACACCTTCGCCACCTCTCCATACACTACCATCACTAGAATATCTATCATAATTTTTGGCTATCCATAGTGTCCATGGGCATTGATGGTGCTGTCCATAATGGCCCATTCCAGGCATTAACAACATCATTCATAATGGTCTATTCTAGGCACCTCGAGCACCAATGGTGCTATTCATAACTACCCATGCTAGGCACTACAGGCACTGATGGCACCATTTATAATGGCCCATTTTGGTGCTAAAAATGTTTTTATCAATTAATAATAAAATCAAAATTTTTCATTAATTAATGAAAACATTTAGAATTTTTAATGAATGAAGAGTCATTTCCTATAGATTTCAACCTTTCGAACATAATGGTGAAGTTAGATCTATCCTAGGGAACCCCAAAAATTAGTTTTCACCTCTTACTCAATATAGTGCCTTAAGATCCTAAAAATTTTAATTTTAGCATAACTCGAGTATATGATGGCCATTTTCAACATATGAATAGTTAGTTCCAACATTTTTCATCCTTTTGAACTCAATGGTAAAAGCTAGCTTTATCATCTAGGTACCTGATAATTTGATGATATTATGAAATTGTTTCTTAAAAGTCAACAACTTAAGAATAACTAATCATACCCTCTTTGGATTAATGAAATTAATATTTTGGGCCTTAAGATTTAGTGCTTAACCTTTATAGATAGCCTTAAGATCCTTATGGTGTGCCATTAGTTACATTGCTGAAGTCACTATCTTAAGGAGGTAGAAAGGCTGTTAAGATTTTGATAATGCCATTAAATATTATTAAAATTAGATAATATAGTAAATCAGTTAATTAGTTGATGTATCAATTCATTTCATGTATTAGTTGATGATCAATTGATAAAATAGAATAGTCATCAACAATTAAGAAAAGGTATATTAATTTGTTTTGCAACCAAAACATATGGTAGAACAACTTGGAGATTTAAAATATTATTTTAAAAAGGTGTATGATACCCATGAAAAGATATGATCTAGATGAGAATCGAAGAATGAGAATGAAATTTGCAACATACAACATGCTTACAAGATCTTTAACAAGTGAGAAACAACATTTGCTATGTCCATCATGGGCCTTGGATTGGCAGAAATATCAATACCGATGCATCTTAGTAGAATTGCAAGATTAGGATGTTGATGTTTTATGTCTACAAGATGTCTTAGCATGGGAATTTCTATATCAATTACAACTAGACTTGGAAAATATGGGATATAAAAGGGGGTGCGATGATGGGAATCTCACACCTCCTACCTCAANTTAGAATTTTTTCCACTAAAATTGTTTCCAAGCAACTACTAATTCTCTTAGCTTAGAAAAATGGAAGGGGGGAGATCAACTCATGGATGAGTTGAACCAACCACTTTTAGAAGCTAGAAAATAAAATTTTTCTATTAACAATAATGGAGAAAAGAAATATTAATGCTAGTTTTTGGCTTTAAAATTCAGAAAAAGTGCTATGAAAATCCAAAACCTAACCACTTGCAACTTCCACACTCTAGTTTTGGTCATAAGGGGGGAAAGACAAACATTTATTTTTTTAATGATCTTTGGCTACAAAAATTGAAGGAAAAACATGCAAATGGCTATGAAAATGATAGATTTAACTATAGAATTTAGGCAAAGGCCCTCCTTCTAGCACCAAGAAAAATTATTGCGACTGAAAACCTTAATTGTTGGAATGAAATTCAAGGATCCTTGGCATAAGTAATTCCTCAACCCCAAACCCCTAGGGCCCTTGTAATAAATATGGGATTCAAGAAATCCTAGCTAGTATGGCAGATCAACTAGGAACTTGGGAGATGTAAAATGTGCAGATATGAACATATTTGAATAATGCACAAATAATAACTCTAATTCTATTGAACACATAACTCAAAAATTAAAAATTTATTGAGAAGAGAATAAAGAATAAGTTAGAGAAATGTGTACAAAAAATGGTGCTTGGATGAGCAGAGAGAGGATCCACTTATAGAAGAGCTTAAAGCTCATTGAAGCCAAGATTATCTACTCCACAATTCAAGTGCTAAGCCACTCTTGATGCTATTGGACCTCCCTTCACTCTTGCAACCTTGGATCTACAATTTCAAGGCCTCAATGCTTCCATTTTGGGGTTCAAAAAAATACAAGTGTGAAAACTTACAAGAGCTCTTGAGTGCCTGAAAATGCCCCAAGAGTGGTGTTGTGTGCAATGTTTGTTTTTTTTTTTTGCTCTAAAGTGCTTCTGTGCCAAAATTTCTCAACTTGTAAATTGTCTCTATCTAGAACCAATTACTCTCATTTTGCTTAGAAATGCTAAATCAGGAAATTGCAAGTATGGCCAAACGTTGCTAAATGTGAGAAAAATTGCTAGGACTAGGGAATTGCAAGTATGGCCAAAAGTTGCTAAATGTGAAAAAAAAACTTCTAGAACCTATAAATGGTGTTGGAGTTTGGTTTTTATAGGGTCTTTGGGTCACAAATGGATTTGCAAATTGGCTATGATTGAACTACAAATTTGAGGTAATTTTGCTACAAATTGGCTACCAAATTCAAGTGAAATGGGCACCCAAATTTGGGGGATACTAAAAATAGTAAGTGCTTCCCCCCATAGCCATTACATTTACTAAAAATAGTAACTAGGGTACCTCTTCCATACTAGAGATGAATCTTCCATGCTGAGCTCTCCACCATGCTTGTTGAAGTGGCTGGTCAACATTGAAGTGCAAAACTTAACAATTTTTTCTCCTTGTGGCTTCCATGTTGGGGGGTTTGGATTTTCAACACTAAGGGGAGAGCTTTTTGAGCTGGGAGGAAAATTTTCAAGCTAGGGGGAAAAATTTCTAGGATGGAAGGAAAGTTTCCAAAATGTTCCTTTGGTCTCCACATTGAAGGAGGGAAAGTTTTCAAAGCTCCCATCCTTCCATGCTAAGGGTAGGTGAGATCTACCCGCTGCCACCAACCCCCACCCCCTCTTGCATGTGTTTGTAGCATAAGAAACTTTCTACCCCAATAAAACCCATCAAATTACCTTTTTGAGATTGCAAAAGGCATTTTTGACCACCCCTCCCCCACACCCCATCCATCCCAACCCACACTCGCCCCATCCCCCACCCCCCTCTTTCGAAAGTTCAAATATAGATACTAGGTGACTTTTTTCACTTGGGAAATCAAGCTTTGACCACTTATGAGGCATATTTTAGCTCCAAAAGTATAAAGCATATGATATTTCCCATTGTGCATTACAATTTTCACATTTACAATGAAAGTTTTCCTCAAGTTTCATGGGGTGAAAGCTACATGATGAAGATTTGGTTATAACGTGAAAAATTTTGTGGTGTTTCAATGATGAACTCTTCTTAGCTACATGAAGTATGATCAACATTCAAGAGACTATTCACATTCATCATAGACATCAAAAGGAGAGCTGCATCAAGTGACTTAACATGAATAATATTTTAAAGTTTAAGGAAGTTATAATGCAAATTTGTAGCATCATCTATAAGTCTTTCATGATGCATATGCTCTGTAGAATAATGCAAGAAAATGAAAAAAATTAAAGCTCTTTCCTTGGACACTCATAAAAGAAGCATAAAGTTGGTATTAATTATTAGAGTTTGGTTCAATCCATAGGTGGTCTAATATGTTGAAGCTCTTTAATGAGAACTATCAAATTTATTCTCAAGTATCCAATCTAAGAAAGACAATTTAAGAATGAAAGCAATGGAACCATGAATTCCTTAATGCAACCTTAGGAAGGTATTATTCCTTGATACACATAAGCTTAGGCCATGAATTCTTTTTGAACAAGCAACTTTGCTATATCATAGATGGGCTTTAGAAAAGAACAATGGAGACCCTTGTAATCTATTCTGAAGGGATGCTCTAAGAACTCCAACCTCATCAAATTTAGAAAATTATTAATTAGGTTGAAAGAAGGAAATTTGTGTAAGAGACTACAACATGTATTTATCCTTTCACAAGAAGGAAGTTCATCTCTAATAATAAGAGAAAGAGGCACTAGTATAGGAGGTGATCTAATGAAAGACCTTTCCTATTCCAAAATTTGTTACTAAAATTATGGTTAAGGTAGATAAATTGTGGGACTTCATGGATGAAATATTTTAATTAAATTTAAACATTATGGAGGAGAAAGTGAAGTAAGGTAGAGTCAAAGACTAGGAGAAAAAGAAAAAAAATACAGGCAAGAACTTGTACCAACATAAAGGATAAATAACTTTAGTAGAAAAGGTTATAGGCTCTAATAAAGAAGATGATGGATGTGAAATATGATAATATGAATATCTAAAGGATTGCAACCCAGTCATGCCACATCTCCAAAAGTATAGGAAATATGCTTTGAATTCCATGATCATTAAAAAGTAAGCACCTAGGAGATTACCTTATCTACAAGGAAACTATAGGCAACCCTTCTACCAATAGCATTACTATTCAAGTGAAGCTCTACCTCAACCTCAAGAATAATACTACAAGTAATGGCAAAATCCATAGCCATGGAGGGTGACACTACCTAGATAGTAGTATTCCTATCAACAACTAGATCTTTATGGATACTGAAACTAAAAATAAATCTAAAATTTTTACTTATATCCATTGAAACTCCTTGGATCTCTTTGATAGGGTTCTAGTTAGTTTTGGATCAATGGGATTTATCATACAAACTACAATGTGATTTTCTCATAAGCTTTGAAGATAATTTTGAGTGGATTATCAAGAATATTTATATATATTGTTGCATTCAATAAATATAAAAGATATTATAATACATACGAGACAATAGATGCCTGTGTTGTCATAGTGAGAGAATACAAAGAATATTTGTCATTTTATGTTTCATAATATTTTTTATTTTATAATTATGGAAAATAAAATGAAAATAAACACACACACATCATAATCCCTCTTATGGACATGTACAACATCACACATGGAATGTAATAAGATGGCTTCTAGTGATAACCTCAATGGCCTAACATCATGTTGCATAGTTATGATTCCCTTGGATAAGGATGAATTGTCATAGCTCAATAAAATAGAAATTAAATAAATATTTTTAATGTTTTAATGTTTAATATATCAATAATGAAATAAGGAAAAACCATGAAATTTATTCACTATGAAAATAGTAGACTCTACATTGACTAGATAATTTTAGGCTACATAGGCAAGGTAGTACTCTAACAGAGTCTAACCATAGTTCTAAAAGTGACAACTCAATATACACACACAATAAAGAAAAGAATCAACTTACCTAAGGGAGGAAAATATCTTTACATAAAATGGACTTAAAAAGGCTAAATGAAATGCCTAAGTTGTGAATAATATGTGTGAAAGCTTATCCTAGATATTTATAGTTTTTACCATGCAATAGTAAAGATTCACCAACACCCAAGTATCAACAAAGGTCTATAAATGTAGTCCTACCTAATTAGATCATACTTGTAGCACTTTAGTCTAAACCTAGGCAAGTAAGGGGTGCACTAATGGGGGTGCATTGAAGGAGATGCATTGATGCTCATGCACTAATGTAGGATATTCAATGCATCCTCCCTACCAAAAAACTAAGGCATGATTCCAAATGAAATCCAAAATCTAAAGAAACATGTCAAAAGAACCTTAAGGTATCTGAACAAGATCAAAAACATCCTAAGGAGATTTGGACATGTGTAAAATCCAAAAGTATGATATGTAAAATCCATAACTAAACATGATAGGCTACAAACACAAGGCATGTGAAATACTTTCCAAATCCAAAGCTCATAATCAACATACAATTTATCATAGGACGCCTCATCATTTCCCCATGAGAAAGTAAATCTAGTTCCATAGCTTTAAAACCCATGACATAAAAACAACGACTAGACATGTAATAACGTCAATGCAAAAAAATTACAAATCTACAATATAGATCATGACTATGTTGCATTGAAAGACATCTTATTGGAAATCCTTTGTCTTGGTTAAGATGGAATAACAAGATTGATGAAGAACCTTTATTTGATTAGTTTCTAGATATGTCTTTATTTGCAAAGGCCATTGTATTCTCTTTATCGGTAAACACTCATTGCTTTATTTGGTATCTTACTTACTTAAAGGTTACAGGTTACTTCCAACCATCACTATTCAGAGATGCACATCACTTTGCCACATCTTAAAAGCACTATCAGAGAAACAATTGGGTAGAAACTCATTTTGAGGAACCATAGAAGTGGATTCAATCATTTGGATTTTTTTCATGTTTAGAGAATTAATTTTATGTAGTCCATTACTTCCTTATTAAATGGAAAATAATACATTAGTATTCCTATAAATTATTGTACTCTACAATTACTAATTGCACTATAGTAACTACTACTAAATTCTTTGAGTAGTAAGTGGAAAATAGTTTTGGAGTGCTATGTATGCTTATTTTGAATAATGACACATACTTAACTAGGGTAAAATTCAATAAATTAATGAAAATAGTGGGGGTATATCATAAGTTAATGGCTTCATATCATCCTTAAGCTAATAGCCAAGGTAATGTTACAAATAGGAAAATAACCTGAATACTAACATGAACTACTAGTACATATACGAAGAATTTGAGACCAAACTTAATGACATTCTATAAGCCTATAAATCAAATTGAAAAATTTCTATTTGGAACTATCCCTATGAATTAGTGTATAGAAAATTGTTAAAACTACCCATCCAAACTAAACTTTATACACTAACCAGTCCTTGGGACTTTGACTTGGACCTAACTCTAGCATAATGAGAATGCTTGATAAATCTAAATGTGTTAGATGAAAATAAAATGATTATCTTAATGAATAATGAAGTGCATAAATTCTACAATAAGCAAAAGCATGATCTAAGAATTAGTTTCTTAGAGTTCCAATCAAGCAATAAAGTTCTTTAGTATAACCCAAAACATGCACCTTAATATACAATATTTCAAACACTTTGGGAAGAACTGTATATTGTTCATGCAATGTATAATTAATATGCTTTATAAATTTAGCACCCATTAAACATACAAAAGCTAATATTTGTCAATATATAGCAAATCAAACCATTTATATAAGCTAGTGATATCACCACTTCAACACCCACTACATCTGTTATTACCAAGTCTGTCTTCTACTTCTTCTTTTTAAACCTTAGTCATGGGAAAGACACCTTGATTTAATTAAGAGTTTAGTTAATTTTTAACGTTTTTTTTACATTATTTTGTTTTATAATTTCTTTACATTTTCAAAATTTTTAAAACATTTTCTAAATATTTCTATTTTCTATTTTTTAGTATGTTTTCATTTCTTGATATTTTATTTGTTACATAATTTTCAATTTATTTGGGTTATTTTCTTACATTTTGAAAATACTTTTTAATAATTTGATAATAAATTTTCTAGTAATGTGCAAAAAACAACTCCATTTGTTGGAATTTTTTTCTATGGTGTTAAATCATTGAAAGAGTAATTATGGATGATACTAAGATTGCAACATCCATACCCTCATTTTTATTGACAAGAAGTCCTTAGCATGGAAATAATATGATTCTTATCACATTAAAAACTAAAAGTGACCCATACCTTTAAGGAAGGAATAACTAACAAGGTTGGATAAGGATGTGATGTTAAGAAGATTTATTAATTACTTGGAATTTTACCGTAGGTTTCACTAATTCCATTTAAAATCAATTATTTTCTTGTTATGTTACTTGAAAGGCATGTGAGCTATGCTCAAAGGTAGTCCTATGGCAAGGGGAACTAAAATAATTAATTAATTAATTTCTAAAGAAATTATTTTTTGAGTATCACTAGAAATATATGTGACCCAGAAAGTAGGCTACTGCTAAGAACTCCATGGTTCATTGGACTAGTCCCATCATGTGACTTGAAAAGTATGTGGCCTATGTTAAAAGGTGCACCTCTGATGATATTAGCATTGGTTATGAGACTAGAAATACATGTGAACCATTAAATGTGCTCCTTTAACTAATGGCCAAGGTTCACAACTTGAACATTAATGATTAGTTAATAATTTTTAATAACTTTAACATATGTTTCATAATTTCTCCTTGTCAAGTGGTGTTGGTTCGATATGGTGGCTAGTTGATCTCATTGTGGTAAGCCTTAGATGATGTAATGCGATGTTACTAGTAAGTGATTGGACTTGGTTTGGTAACGAACATATATATTAGCACTTGTAATCAAGCATATGATATGCAAGACCCACTAGATCATGTATTCAATTCCATTTTATTGGAACAAGGCTAAGATCATGATGATATTACACATAGAACACACCAACATCATGGTAAGGTATCTCATGTCCTACTTCTCTAATTTCTTCTAATAAATCAAATCGGATATATGATTTCAGCTTCTAATAACTTCTTGATCTTAGCTTCCATAGCTGGATCAAATGATGGATTAAATTTCCTTTATTTTTGCTTAATTATCTTACAACCATCTATCAAATGAATCTTATGTGTCATCACATATGGTCTAAAAGTTTTAAGATCATCATAAGACCAAGAAAAAATTTCAAATTATTTTTTAAAAGTAATAATAATTTTTTCTTAAAAATTGAATCCTTTTCTTTTATGACATTTAACATCTTTGGCAACTTAGTAGATCTAAAATTCACTACTTCATAAGTTTGATCATCTAGATTTTGTACATCCTTTCCAGTGAGCAAATTTTTGTCAAACTCATGTTCATAATCAATCACTTTTTTGGGAATGGAATTTTTCCTAAACCTTAATGCTATTTCAAGTATGATTTGACCTTCAATTTCTTGTTTATTTCTCAAGAATCTAAGAAATTGATCATCATCTTCAAATACTTGTAAATGCTTGATGTTATTTGGTACTCATGGCTAATGTTCATTCTCAATCATTGCACCTTCATAACCTTCTATTTTTCTCACATCTAATGTTTATGCTACTTTTGCTAAATCATTTTCTATATAATTATATTTCCTAGTGAAGAAATTGATCCAACATTTTGTAGACAAGTTGTCTATAAGGTTGCAAGATTGATCTTTTTACCACATAATTACCTTTAATCTGTTCACAAACTAATCTTGTGTCTCCTTTTATGATGATTACCTTGATTCCTTTTTCCAATGCTATTTTAATTCCAATACTTAGAGCTTCATATTCAGCCTTTCTATTTGTATAAGGAAAAGCTAGATGAATTGTCTTGAATATTCTTATGGAATCATCTTTTACTAGAACTAGTCTAGCTCTTGTGCCTTTCAAGTTACAAGAACCATCAAAGTATAGGTCCCATTTGTTCTCATTTTCAAATTCTTCTTTTTTCAAATTATAAATTTCTTGAAGTATGCAAATTGAAAGCTCTTGTTTCAACAACCTTGCTCTTTCCATTTGAAGTAATTTTTTCAACCATCAATGGTTCACTATATATGTAAATTTGATTTGATTTTCCTTTTCAAGGTAGACACATGTGTGAATAATCCATTGATATATAACCTAAAAAATTTTTACTCCAACATCTACTCAACAAAATACTATGTGCATCTAGTATATCTACTACTTGAATAGTTATTCTACTCTTGATATAGGGTTCAGAAGTGATTTCTAATAGAACATTGGGCAATTGATCCACAATCTTCACTCTACTTTTATTCACATGAATGATCTTTTTATTTTATTTTTTTGGAATCATTCCAAGTTTTTTGCATATAGATAATGACATAATAGTAGATGTAGCTCCAAAATCAATTAAACAATTGTGAAGATACTTGTCCTTTAACTTCATTGTCAAAAGAAAATGAGGAGCTTCCCTATCAAAAGTACAATCATAGCTAGTTTTTGTTTTCTTGTAATTGTTGGACACATAGCTTAATTCTAATTCCCCAACTCTCTTTTTACCTTTAATAAACTCTAAAACTTTTCTTTGCTGATTTCAACTCCATAACAATTGATATATACTAATGTTGGCTCTAATATGCTTACTATTTTTAATAAATCATATTCATCAATTTATTAAGAGATTGATTTTTAGTACTCTATTCTACTTTATCTTCTTTACCTTTATTTTTCTCTCTTCTACTTTGCTCAAAAGCCTTTCTCTTAGTAGATGGTTCAGAAATAACGTTTGGAGGCCTAGAAGGAGTTAATCTTGCTATGATTGAAGATTATATTAATTTTCCTCATTGTTATTACACTCTTCATTTGATGATATATTCACTTTGGAACATGATTGATAAGAAGTATCACTAGATCCACTATTTGAAGATTTTCGTACATAATGAACACTTTGTAGCTTATTATCTAATTCAATATCAAGGAGATTAGACATGATAAGATCACTTTCATCCACATCTTCTACTGACTTAGTATCTTGATTCTTATGTTTCCTATTTTTCTTCTCTTCCTTGATTTTAACCTTTGCCAAAGCTTTTTCTAAATTTACTACCTTGTTGGACAAATCTCTCATAAACTATCCTTTTTTAGATTCTTTGCTTTCAGACTCTTGCTTAGCCTTAATACAAGATGGACTTGGTAATTCTTTAAGTTGAGAAAAATATTGTACAGGAATCATCACTTTCTCTTCTCTTTTTGAGTTGTGATAATTTCTTCATTGTTCGAGTTTAACTATTTTTCTAATTGTATAGCTTCACTAAAGTAGTTACTTAGTGTTAGTAAGTTTGGAGTTCTCCTTAACCAAATTGAAATATTTGGATTCACAGCCTTAAGACAAGTATTACTAAGCACTTCATCTGATGGACTATACTATCTTTGCAAGAGCCCACAAATTCATTAAAACTTAATAGTGAAATCCCTAATTGACTCTTTAAATCCTTGCTTAGTTTTTACTAGAACATAGTACAATTTTTGTTGATTCAATTGATTGTCAAACTAGGCCAAGAAAATACTTTTCATATCATTCCAACTTGTGATACTGTTGGTTGGAAAATTTGAATACCAAATTTGAGCCATACCCTTTAAGTTTTCTACAAACAACCTACAAGCCTAATCTTGATGTTGAACATTTGCATGAGCCAAAGCTAATTCAAACATGTAAATATATTCTTCAACTAAGAAATATTTTCCAAGAATAAAAGGTTTAGGAAAATATTAATAAAGTACATTAGCAATATTATTGTAATTTTGAAGTCCTAATGGTGTAACTCTTTGCCAAGGATTTGCCATCCTACTAGAATTTCTTTTGATCGTTGAACTCTTATACTTC
The DNA here is from genome assembly GCA_015680685.1 of Gnetum montanum. NCBI lineage: Eukaryota > Viridiplantae > Streptophyta > Gnetopsida > Gnetales > Gnetaceae > Gnetum > Gnetum montanum. The sequence goes on from MNCI01027470.1 coordinate 375,796, forward strand.
TTTGTTCTTCTCTTATAGACTAATAAACTAGATAGAAGGGAATATCTCCTTATCTTTCTTGTCTTCACTCCACTACTTTTTTCAAACTCAAAAATCTTTTTCTGTTCTTCTTTTAATGAATAATCAGTCTTATAATCAAGAAGTTCTTTGGAAACTTTGAAATCTTCCAAACTATCAATCCATTTGGTCATGAACTAAAAATAGTATCTAATTTCTTAAATCCTCCTAGCAACAAAAATAATTGTTAATGTGCTAGGACTATCAAGATTATGAACATAGAGGAAAATTTTTTATCCCTCCTTCTAGCACCGAAAGAAGTATTGGTGACCATTTGAGATGCAACCACCAACATTAGAAGCCTCACAATCTCATGACCTTGGGAAGTCATGGGATTGAAGGTGTTCTTTAAATAGGGTTTAGGTGCTTGCTAGTCTCTAGCAATACCAAGGCCCAGATACCTCCAAATAAACTCAATATTTATAAAATGTACCAGACATGAGTATGTGTTTACTATTGTAAATGTTATAATGGTTCGGTTGTGTATAAACTATAACTAGCTATCATAAATGAGATTCAGGTAACTTTGTCAAACACTTTGAGTTGTTAGAGATTCCTATTATGTTCAATCACTTAGTCTACATGGTTCTTATAATACATACTTGTAAAAAATAAAATTTTGCCAAAACATTTGAGCACAATTCTACCAATCTACTCCTAATTTCCCCCCAAAGAGAAAGTTCCATAAGAAAAATAGAAATAAAGTGATACTTAATAGACTCAGAAAAATAAGCAAAAGAGAGAAGAATTGCATGAAATTCCAAATATTTAAGCAAGGTATGTTGACATGAGGAAACACTTTCTAATAAAGCTATTCCTAATATAATAAGTACAAATTGTCCAAACTTTTAGAGCTCAATAAGCAATTTCATAAAGACAGTCTTATTATACTACCCAAAATTGTCGCATAAATGACAAAGTATGAGTCTCTATTTTGACTAGTTAATAGATGTCAAAGATTGCATTCAACATTGTTTTCAAAAAATTTAACAATTTCTTGATTGAAATATGAAGGTAATAAACTTTTAAAATAAAGAAGTTGAAAACACCACCAAATATGCATGTTGAAACCTTTATAATCCCATTTCATGAAACCTGAGGAAATATTTTATTGTAAATGTGAAGGTTGTAATTCATAAAGTGGAAATCTCACATGTTTCATACTTTTGGGGCTGAAAAATGCTTCATAAGTAACCAAAGCCTCATTCCCCAAGTGAAAAGAGTCATCTAGTGTCTATATTTGGGCTTGGGGGAGTCAAAAATGCATTTTGGAATGCCAAAAATGGTAGTTTGATGGGTTTTATGGGGGGTATACATTTCTCTACATTGACACAACCCCTACAAGGAGTAAGCTAGCTAGGAGACTTCAAGGCCAGCATGGAGGAGTGAAAAGGGGCTAGAACTCACCTACCCCCAATGTGGAAAGGGAGGTGACCTAGCCTAGAGGAGTTTATCTTCACCCCCAGCATTGACCATCCATTCCCACTCAACATTGATACTCTCCCCTAGTGGGAGGTGGTTGGCCAACTAGGAGAAAGGACATTAAATAATGTGGAGGGATTAGACAATTAGGATTCATAGGGGTGGATCTCACCTACCCGCCTTAAACATGGTAGCTAATTTTTAATAATTTGGCAGTCAATTTGCAGCCAATCATTTAGTGATCTGGTAGGCAATTTTCAGCCAATCAGTCAACCATTTGCAGCCAATTTTCATTCCAAATCATGGCCATAACCCTATAAAAACCAAACCTTGTGACCATGTCAAGTATCCACAATTTAGCACCTTGGCATTTTGGCATTCAAAGCTCTTGCTTCCTTAGCAAAAATGTAGCTTCTTGATGCCCAGCAATGTGCAACCTCTACAACCTATTACTCCTTGTTACCCCACCCCCCTAGGATCTATGAACTTTGGATGTCAACATTACCTTCCTAGGATTTCCAAATCCTAGTGTGATGCACTTTAGTCACCCCAATCCTTCACATTTTTCTAACCCCAGCTATAACCAAAATTGTAGATCTAAGGTCCTGACAAAGGAGGTTTGATAGCATTAGGAGTGGCAAAGATATCGGATCATGGAGTTGATCATGGCTTCAACAGGCTCTGAACCCCTACCCAAGTGAATCCCCCTTTGCCCCTTTTTGGGAATCAAATTTGTACACCCCTTTGAACTCATTTTTTTTATTTAATAAATTTTATGATTTCATTTTATGTAAAATTCCATATATAATTATTATATTTTTAGTGCATTACTTTATAGATTTGCATCTTCTAAATTTTTTACCCCCATTTTGTGCTCCCTTTAAGTTCCTAGGTGATCTACCAGATCATCTAGGGTACCCTGGATCCCATTTTCCTTATGGAGGCCCTAGGGGATTTAGGGTTGACATTGCATGCGATTGAGAATCCTTAGCTTTTCCAATGACTTATATTTTCCATCACATCAATTCTTTAGCACTAAAAGGAGGGCCTTCACCTGATTTCTGCAACCAACCTTGAATGTCCTCATAGCCAACATTTCTTGCTTGCTAGAGATTTTTTATTTTTGCAATGAAAACCTTGAAGTCCCCTTTGAAAATCCAACACTTTCTCTCACCCCCATGTAGCAAAAACCCTAGTTTGGAAGTTGTAGGTGGTTGGATGTTGAGTTTTTCAACATCTGCTATGAATTTCAATAGCCAAAACCAATGTTGAACACCTAGACACCAATGTTTCACCTTGGCCATAATTCTCATTACAAAAATAATGTTTCCATTAGTACCAACCAAAAGTACTTTCCTCCTCCTTTGTAGTTGAATTTTTCATTTTCTAAAACCATTTTAAGAAAGTTACAAGTTTCTATTTTGGCTACCATACTTTCCCGCATTTTCACTAATGTTGATTTTAGAAGGTGTAATTTCCTCCATCTCACCCCCACTTTTACCACTACCATACTTGGTGCTGTGATAGCTAGGAGGCTAATGTCAGTGAATCTTGATCCCAACATTCTTAGCTTTCCATTTTTGGTAAATGGATAAATCCCTCTTTACCCACCACCCCCAACTTACTACTTATAGTAAGCAATATGTTTTCACCATTTTTTCCTATTTCTACCAAATTTAAAGTTTATAGCAATTACAACTATAAAAATTTACATCCTTTTCTCCAAACCTTTAATAAATTTTGCCCCCTCTTACCAATGTTAGCTTTGTAAGGTGTGAGATCCCCCCCATCTCACCCCTTCTTTTCCCCCTACCACATCCAAGGGTTTGACAATTAGGAAGCTAGCATGGGCATCAAGGAGTGTGAAAGATAAAAGGTTAGTGCAGGTAAAGTTTGCTATCACCTTTGCACCTTCCCATTTTAGGTAAAGGAGTATACTCCCCCTTACCCCCTACTTTCTATTTATAGTAAGTACCCTATTTTTCACCATTTTTTCTCCCTTTGATTGCTTCTGAATCCCACTTGTTGAAACCTACTTTCATTTTTTGCTTTTCATAGCCTATCTTGATCCATTTTCATTAAAATAACAATGTCTCTCCCATGATCAACTAAGTTTCCTTACAACTACACTGATAGTGGGTCAGATCAATAGGCTATAAGGGTCTATGACCACAAAGACCTTGACATCACTAAATGTAGGTGATCTTTGAGGGTCATAGGGGAGAGTCCTAATTTTGTAGTCATAAGTAAAGATTCTTATAATTTCATTTGTGCTAAAATACAAGTAGGCATGCTAATTCCATGAATTAAAGTCAAGGCCAAGAGGGAGTTTGAGCTTATACATAGGAGTGGGAAGGAGTACATCCCTTTCCCATATGAACAAATTCCCCTTAACGACATCTATGCCAAAATCCTAGCCCAAATGATTGATGTGGAAGAGGAAGATGATAAGCATAGCTTTGAGGAACAACAAGAGAAGGAGGATGAATTTAAGATAGAATTTGAGCCTTAAAACATCCTAGGAGGACTATTACAACAAACATCTCCCAAGGTCACAACATCTTCCTCTAATGCTTTTGTTTTCTCCATGGACATGGTGCCACCATCTTTCACTTCTTCCTACCCTACTATGGTACCATTTACAACACACTCTCGATATATAAAATAATTGATGCTAACTACTTACATGGGATTTACTATGAGTCCCTAAGCAACACATGGGTCACATACCCCCCGTTTATTCCATTTGTGCCTTAAATACCAACATAGACATCCTTTTCATTGTTTGGCCCACAAACCACAAGTATAACACAACCCCTCCATTTTGTCATGCAATCCATAGCAAGGCCACAATCTTGACAATAGATGTCACAACCATATGTGCAAGCCTCATAGCCAACAAGGCCACCACAAGGCCTACATCAATCCTTCCAAATGATCCAAGACCTTACAAAGAAGTTAAAGAGGCTCAAAGCCTCTACATTCCAAAGTGTAAAGATCATGGACTTCTATCAAGATGATCCTATTAGTCTTGTGGTCCCCACCTTTGACACTTCCTTTTGGTGTCCCTATTCCCCAGTTTAGCAAATATAATGGATAAAGTGACCATAATGCTCACCTTATAACCTTTAGATTTGAGTGCTTGCTATTGCATCCATGACCTCATACCATCATGAGGATTATTTCTATGTCCTTGACTAGGAAAGTGCTTGATTGGTACCATACATTACCTAGAGGATCTATATCCTCCCTTGAAGACTTGATAGATAAATTTTTTGATTGCTTCAAGTATAACTTAAAGCCTGATACCACACTTAACCAACTCATGGAGGTTAAGTAGGGATCTCTTGAGCCTGTACAGAAGTTCATCCAATGGTGGAGTGGACTCTTAAATAAAATACAAGAGCCAACATCCAAAACTAACCTTTTGGCTATATTTAAGGGGGTATTTAATGACTTTATCAAGTCCAAAATTTACTACCTTGACCCATGATCACTTAGCCAAGTGTTCTCCTAGACCAAGAATATAGAAGATGCTACAAAGGCCAGTCATGACCCAGCCTATGTAGCACACAAAAACCAACATATGTAGAGAGACAAGGAAAAAGGCAAGCATAATAATATGACCATAGCAACTATGAATAAGGAGGCCAATACCACTAACCATGCGCCAAGGACCAACCCATTCAAGGCTACCACTAATAATAATCATGATCACCAACCTTCAACCTCTAGGGCCACTACATCAACAATGACCAAACCCAATTTTGAAAGGAAGGATAGGTCCAAATACACTGCACTACCATTAAAACTATCAGAGCTGTTAGACCAACTTTTGGAAAGTGGGCATATCCAATAAAAATAGATGTCTGAAGCTTCCCAAAAGAAACATGATATACTTTTTGAAATAGCCAAGGACCTCACTAGAGAAATGAAAGATGATCCACTAATACCTAAATACTTCAAGATAGACCACTTTTGCCACTATTACCAATAGCCTGGTCATGATACAAGCTTCTACCTTACACTAAAGGATGACTTGTAGAAGATGATAGATAGGGGAGAGCTAGTTCTAGATGCATCCAATCCTATCTAACCTCAAAACCAATTGATGCAAGTGTACAAAGACCCATTGAAAGCTAACAATGCTACATATACCATATCGGCATTCAACGCAGATGATAATCAGAGATCATTAAGAGGACCATTTGTGATTCATGTGTCCCCTTATGGTGGAAGGAATTCTTTAGCTTCCACTAGGTTAACATCCCCTTTTGTCATGAGGGTGCTCACACAAGTGCCTCCTAAGGAATCATTTATCATCAAGGTGCCCTATCCCACCATAGCATAAGTAACCATAGCCTCACCAACTGATAAAACCATCCAAAAACCTCTTGTGGTGGCCAATGTTATTGCATCTTCCTCACAACCAATAAATGACAACCTAAAATCTCCAAATAAGCAAAGGAATAAGCAAAAACAAAATTCTGACAATAAGGTTGATAAGCATATAGAGGTACGGAAAGAAGTGGACCCACCAAAGCCCATCCCCATAACAACTATACCCATGACCTCCTCTGTTGAACCAACTCCAAACAACAAACCACAAGAGGATCCCAAAGCTCATGGATAGAAGAACAAGGAGAAGCCCCAACAATCACAACCTAAGACTAAAGTTCACATTTTGGGGCACATGTAGGAAGTGATGCACAATCGAGGTGACAATCCCATAGCTAATGAAAAAATCTTCCTTAGTGTGATAGATCAAGTTAGAAAATCTCTTAAGTCAAAGAACACTACTTTGAGCCTATATGACCTGATCATGACTTCCACCACACATCATAAGGCATTAGTCAAAATTCTAACTTCTATCCCTACTAGTGAGGATATCCCCACTAACAAAGAATCCATCCATGTAGTGATGGTTCCTCCCACACCTAGGGAGGGAAAGTTAACATCCCTAATATTTTGTGATAGTAAAATTAAGGTTAATCCCTAAAATGGTAAAATTTCTAGTGCTCATAACCATACACATAAGGAAGTTCAAGGTGCATCAAGTGCATGTAGATGATGGTGCAGCTACTAACATCATCCCATGCACCATCATTGAATGATTAGGCTTGATAGAGAAAATACATAAACATCGTTAGCTACTCTTAAGTATTTCAATGGATTGAGGGTTAGGGTCTATCTCCTTAGATTTTGTGGTAGGGAAGAAATTCCCCATAATTGCAAATTTCTTAGTGGTGGAGGAGATGCCTGCATTTAACCTTATCCTAGGAGGACCTTTGTTGGCTTAGTTACAAGTTGTGTCTTCTTCCATCCACAAGAAGATTCACCTTACTTATGAGGGAGGTGAGATCATCATTCATGGTGATAACATGGTACCTCTAGCTATTAACAATGTGGACATAGGGCAAGGATCTAAAGTGGAGCTTTAATAAGAAACTCATAGTCATGAAACCCAACAACCCAAGCTAAAATAGAAAGCCAATAATAATAATGATAGGAAGCAAGATGTGTCATGGGATGAACTCCCATTTAACATCATTAGTGAAGGTGATGATGAATACAAATTTATGCATAGTAGACCTTACTCGTTGCCTAATCTTTCAAAAATTAGGAAGAGTCTACATAAATGAAGTACCCCTTGACCCTTCCACCCCATGTCCTTATAACCATGTAGCTGATAGACATGTATCTTAGCTTTTCCTTACTAATTTGTTATGCTTGTTTGTGCATTTTATTTTACTCTTCATGCAAGTATGCTAGATTTCTACTTTCATTTGAACTTTACTTATGTATTGCAGCATTTCTTTTCTGTTACTTTTATACATGATGAAAACAACATAGAAATCCTTGTAAAAAAATCTTAAAGCTGGAAAAAACAACAAAAAGTTTTTAAAAATAATTTTTACCAAAAAATATAAGCCTTTGAGGGTTTACCATGGCCTAAAATTGGAAAACTCATGGCCTATCGAGGACTAAAGCTAGCATCGTGGTCTACTAAGGTCTTAAACCAACATTGTGGCCTGTCAAGACCTTAAACCAGCATCATAGTCCATTAAGACTCTAAACTAGCATCATGGCCAACCATAGCCTTAAACTAGTGATAAATGTATAGCCTTCCATGATTTAAAAAAAAATGGCAAGTAACTCTTGTCCATTCATAATTTCATAGTTCTCAACATAGCCAATGCAGCCATATTCCGCATAGATATTTCCAATACTTGTAACCTTAGAATATTAAAACAATAAAGTAATCACCAACGTATATAGGCAAAATCAAAATTGAAACTTAAAATTTAAAACATCTTAAAATAGAATAATATAGCCATAGTCACATTATGTGACATAAAGGTTAAAACTATCAATCATAAATCATAAATGTCTACAACTCAATTATTGGCCAACATAAGCCATATAATCTCAAGCATAAAATGAAATAAATAGTAAATACTATGACATCATGCACCTAATGGTTTCAAAGGGGCATTTAGAGGAGAAGGAGGTGGTGCATCATTATCATCATCATCTACACCATTGGGGCCACCAAAATCATAAAATGCCTATGAGATAGCAATGTACAACAAGTTAGTAATCATCATAACCAAAATTGTAACATGAACTATGCAAAACAAAAAAAATAAAACTAAAAAATAAT